>PYXC01002331.1:0-252500 GCA_015244755.2 Tenualosa ilisha | reverse complement strand
CATTTCTAACTTTATTAAATTAGGTTCCCTGTTGTTGGGGCACTTATGCTTGTCTGGCTGTGGTGTCTGGTCAGCGTAACTGTTCTGAAAAAAAAAAAAAAAAACCTTAAATGAGGTTAAGTGTCAGAGGTCATGTCAAGAGGGAACAGGTTGTCACTGTCCTTTGTCAGCAAAGTACTTTACACATTGTGCAAAAGAGCCTGTAAAACACACACACATACACACACACACACACACACACACGCACACACACACATACCATAATGCCGACACATATCATCCTCCTCAGCATCCCCTGAATTCATGATACATGACTTTCAGTTTCCATGGCAGAAGGAAGATTAACCAAACCTGTGAGATGCAGAAAATATGAAAGACATCATGTCAGTTATGAATCTTCAGTCTTTAATAGACAAACAATATGACTAAATGAGTTGGATTAATTGTGTGTGTGTATGTATGTGTGTTTGTGTTTTTTGTGTGTGTCACGCACGTGGGTGAGAGAGAGAGCTTGTGTGTAATTGTCATAAGCATGTGTCTCACATGCATTAATTTGTACATGCTGTGTGTGTGTGTGTGTGTGGTGTGTTGTGCTGTACTGTGCTGTGTGTGTGTGTCTGTATGTATGTGTGTGTGTGTGTGTGTGCGTGCGTGTGTCTGCTGTGCTGTGCTGAGCTGTGCTCTGTGTGTGTGTGTGGTGTGCTGTGCTGTGCTGTGCTGTGCTGTGCTGTGTGTGTGTGTGTGTGTGTGTGTGTGTGTGTGCTGTGCTGCGCTGTGCTCTGTGTGTGTGTGTGTGTGTGTGTGTGTGTGTGGTGTGCTGTGCTGTGTTGTGCTGTGCATGTGTGTGTGTGTGTGTATGTTTGTGTTGACCTGATGACTTGGACCTCTTAGCACACAGTGTTATCCCAAGAATCACTACAGCCACCAGTGGTACAATAAGCGCCACCACAATGGGTATTATCACTAGATAGGGGGATAGAACAGAGACACAGATCAGACGTCAGATGTAGCCTATTCTGTGTATAAAAAAGTGAAATGACATAAATGGACTGCCTGAGTGCTGTGAGTCACAGACCAAGGGCCTTCTGCCTTTGTTAAAGTTTGCTATGGCTATTTGCTCTATCAGAGTATTTTTTGGGGCCTGAAATCCACTAACCTTTTTTAGTTGTCTTTCTTTCATGAACTACACACTAATATGTAGATTTTGATCATATTTCAGTTGACCAAGGGAATCATCAGTAGGCTACTTCTACCCAGTCTAGGCTATAACTTGTGTTTGGTTTAATGGTTTGTAACAGGCTAACCCTATACATCCTATTGCTTACATCAGAATTTAACCCAGATGGCAATTTTCACACGTCCATACATGTCCATACGAGCTTATTTTCAACAAATAAGGTCAACCAGACCTCCATGAGGAGAAAGAGAGAGAAAGAGAGAGAGAGAGAGAGAGAGAGAGAGGCCGAGAGAGAGAGAGAGTTGAAGAGAGAATCATAGGAGGTTCTCGCAAAACCCTTGTCAGTGTCAAAATCACCATGACAGAGGAGGCCACAGAGTTGTTGATACATCAACACAATGAATAATAGTAAAGACAATTTGGAGAATTAGAGAAGGATTAGAAAGAGTGAAAAGAGAGAGAGAGAGAGAAAGAGAGAGATGTAGAAAGAATAACAGGAAGTTCTTGCAAAACTTCAGTGTCAACATCACAATGACAGAGGAGGACACTGAGCTAATGATTGGGAACAATTGAAGATAACCTCTGTTACCTATTGGGTACGATGTGGTGTATGCATGTCTGATTGACTGCACTATCGCAGACACAATTCCTGGACCAGTAACAACACACACACACACACACACACAGAGGAAATGCAGATGTTCGTAACATGAATTAGCAGGCAATAATAAATATAGACCAGTTACAAAGGAGTGGGCCAGTAACATAGGACCCCGGTGGAAGTGGAATACACACACAGAAATTGATTAAATGATTTAAAGTCTGTTTAATATAAGGGGTTCAGTGTGACTGCTGCCCCCTCATTTGTATTAACATAAATAGCGTGACTTCGTTGGTTCTCATTTTGAGCCCAGCAGGATCAGGTTACTTCACGCAGCTGGGAAACATTGGCTGTGCGGTGTCTTACCTTCCTCTGCCCTGCCTTTGCTAGTACCTGCATCATCAGAAGAACCTTTCTTAAAATATCTATTCAATGAATCCCTAAGGCTTCCGGTTTCTTCTTCTCTTTTATTTCCTTTTTTTGTGCCCCTTACTTATACTGAGACATGTTGGCATACTGAAGCGCTAATGTGTTAGGGGTGGCAGGGGGGTTCTTGATCCCTATTTCAATGGCAGTAAAGTAAAAAAAACAACAACTAGAAATCATTTCTTTAACGCAAATACTATACATTTCTTCCACAAATAGTCATTTTTTGAAATAAAATAGAGTAATCATTCTGCAATTCATGAGGCCAGTTCAACAAATCCACCTTCCTGGCAGACAACATAGCACCAGCTTGTCACTGCTGCAACCTGTCAGTGTCAATCACATGAAGAGAGGACAGAGTTGATACATAAACAAAATAATAGTAAACAATTGGAGAATAAGAAGATAGAAAGTAGAGAGAAGAAGAGAGAGAGAGAGAGAGAGAGAGAGAGAGAGAGAGAGCTAATGACTGGGAGCAATTGAAGATGACCTCTGTTACCTCTTGGGTACGATGTGGTGTACGCATGTCTGGTTGGCTGCACTGCAGACACGATTCCTGGACCAGTAACAACACACACACACACACACACACACACACACACACACACACACACAGAGGAAATGCAGATGTTCATAACATGAATTAGCAGACAATAATAAATATAGACCAGTTACAAAGGAGTGGGCCAGTAACATAGGACCCGGTGGAAGTGGAATACACACACACATACACACACACACACACACACACACACACACACACACACACACACACACACTCACATACTGTCACATACACATATTCACACATCCACGCACAAAAAAAAAAAAAAACAGGAAGAAGAAAACCATACACACACACACACACCACACACAATGTGTTTATCAGATTATTTTACCTTCCTGAGTAGATCTGGTTGGTTGAAGTGTCGGAGAGGCAGTTTCTGTAAGCCTTTGATGCCCTTGTTAAATAAAAAATCCACTGTATCTGTCAGAAATGCTTTTTTAAACATTGAAAAATAAAAAAAATAACAAAAAAAACATATTGTAAGCAAAACAGAAAACTGTACATAACCTTTTGTATCCTCCTCATCAGTGACTTCCACATAGACCTCTTCGTAGATGTCCACAGCTCGTGGTATGTCCACTGCACACTGGTAGAGACCCTCATCCTCAGAATCCAGCCGTGAGATATTCACCTCAAAAGAGCCTCTGCCATTGTCAATCAGCAAGTACCTAGCAAGTGGTGGGCTCTTACCATTAAACCATCCCGTATGTAAAACTAAGAGGAAAACAGTTTACTCTGACTTCCACCATCTAACCCAATTGCAATGTAGTACTGGCAGTGTTAGCAGGCCTGCTAGCTTATCCACTTCTCTCTCTGTCTCTCTCTTTATATATATATATATATATAAGCTTTAAAAATTAAAACACACACACACACAATATAATTTACAGCATGCATATTTTAAAATATGTCTGACACTATGAGACAAACAGTTGTGCATTATCAGTACTTTGGGCTGACCAAAGTCAACCAGGAACACCAGTCCTGCAGAGCAAGTTCATGGTTCGGTCGCAGTTGACTTTCATTATCTCATCAGTGTAATCATGGTGACAGTTTTGAAGGTGTTGAGCAATAGAGTTCTGACAGAATGTGGGAGGGAAGTGGTGAGTCAGAGAATGAGAGGGAAAAAGAGTGTGTAAAAGAGGTGGAGAGAAAAGAGAAGAAAGATTTTATGGCTGAGAGAATTAATGGGTGAGAGAGTAAGAAAGAGGGGCAGAGGGAGGAAACGAAGAGTGAGTGATAACCAGACATGTCAATGTCAATTTATTTATGTAGGACTTTAAACAGCTATAAAACAGAACAAAACAAGAAAAAAAAACAAAAAAAAACAAAGAGTTGACAATAAACCACAACATGCAAAAAGGACTAGACATTTTGCAAAAGACAACAAACAAACAAACAAACAAACAATAAATAATAAATAAAATAAAACACATAATAAAATGCAAAAAAATCCAAGGATAAGTTCAAGGGGGTGGGCATGTTTACATTACATTAGGAGGTAGAGGGAGAAAGATAGAAAGTGAGAGCGAGGGAGAAAGATGAAAAAGAGAAAAAAACAATAAGTTACCTGCCCTCTGTCACCAACTTTTGTACCGCATCTGTGCGGATCATGTCCACACAGCCCGGTGGCACGCCCTTGCAGAAGTACTTGATGTAGTTGCTGTAGCGTTTGCTGTACTCACACCTGATGTGCACACTTCCCCCAGTGTGGCCTATCACTTCAGTGGTCGATGTGCCATCTGTTAGGGCATTGTTTTCACATTACCTTTACGCTACCCCATCTGTTTATTACAAACGTTCAGTATGCTGGTGAATGATGAGCAACACAAACAGTAAAGTCAGAGAGTGATGTAGGCTACATAGAATTGTACAGTTGTTCACTGCTCCAGATGCATATCATTTAGCAAGACATTGCTTTCAGACACTGTTAGCAGGGCTGTATCATTGCATCATTCCCCTTAGCCTAGCATTAGCCTTCAGGCAATTAGCATTCAGACATTCAGACACCCAAGATGTCTTTGCCTTGCAAGAGGTAGGGAGAGGGTTTGAGTTAGCGATACAATGATGCAAGCCCTGTTTAGTAAAGTTGATTCCTATTTAATCCAAAGCAACAGACTCGCACCATGGGACACTGGAATGGAGCCTAGGATACCTGGAATCGACCAATTGTCTGCAAGCACTCATTATCTCATTTATGCATTTAGCAGACGCTTTTATCCAAAGCGACTTACAATTTGTCAACTGTCAATTGTTCAGGGCCAGTCTCCCCTAGAGCAACTTAGGGTTAAGTGCCTTGCTCAAGGGCACAGGGGTGGCAGCTGGGATTCGTACCCACAACTTTTCACGCTACTTGCACACTAGCCAGGTTCCTAAACCACTACGCTACCACCACCCATCTCGGGTGTAAACTCACGACTGCTCCTAAAAACTTACCAGCAACGATCCAAGAAATGCAAAGCAAGAAGACCCTCAAGCAGGGACCAGACATCATCCTGAGATTCTTTGTCTCACACCTTCTGTCTCAGTAGCAGATGACAATGACACGACTTTTTCACCATGGTCTTTTTGACCCTAGCTGACAAGCAAGTGTTGGGTAACACTGGGTAACTGAAAACACACCAAGCTCTCCTCTCTGTGTCGCAAGTTGTGATGTAGTGAGATAAACCTAAAATGACTGCGTTAACACTAGAGATGTGCTGGATAAATACATAACAGTCATCTGTAATCTTTTGATCCAGTGAGGGACATTAGGCCTCTCGAATTAGTGAAATACACACAACACACAGTGAGGTACAGCACACACTAACCCTATAGCAGTGCCAGGGAGCAGTGAGGCAACAACAAGGCCGAAGCCCTTACCAGTAGGCCATGGCTGCCCTCATAACGTTATCAAGAAAAGAAAAGGGGGGAACCTCAATTTTAGCTGAAGAGGACAACCTGAGTTATGCAGTACAATAATACAGTGAGCTTTATGTATATATATATATATATATATATATATATATATATATATATATATATATATGTATATGTAGAGTTATATGGAGTCAAACTGTTCCAAGTCGCAAGACTTGAGAAATTATGGAGTAGTGATAATAATGAATGTAGAGCTCTCAGGAAATACATTATTTACAAAGTCCAAAGTTTCTTTTTTTGAGTGATCAGAGAAAGGGCTGAGAAGGTGACTAGACAAAGGGCTGATGAAGGTTGACATTACTTGTGTTGCCGATGACATGTAGAGGGCGCCCTATAGTCACAGAAGTGGATGTTTGCATAGCACCAGACAGCTGTAATATAGTATCAGTTACAGCAGTTAGCACGAAGCTACAGTGGAATGTTAGTAGCCCTATGGGTGTAACACAGTAACTTAAGGGTACAGTAATACAGTATTACAGTAACTTAATGGTACCTTATGCACCGGGGGTCATTTTGTGTCAAATGGACCAATTTTGAAGTATTTTCCCACTTCACCCCTTCAGAATTGCCTGATTCTCAGATATTATGTGCCCACACATCTCAAAGGAAGGTGTGCAAAATGATACCTTATTATATCAAATATTTCTACAAAATATGTGTCAAAAAAGTGCCCGTGAGCATTTTTGGCAACCACAGACTAGAGACTATAATATCACTAAAACTATTTAATAAGCACAGGCTTTTGCATGCAAACAGTCCAGGCACTAAACTGTGTCTGCAATCTACCAAAATAGTTTTGGTGATACGGAATGACCCCCCTATGAATGAGATGTTCAGTGCCTCACACAGTTTGAGTATATCTGCGATTAAACATGTTGCACTGTTGTTCATTTATTGCACTATTTATTCATTTATTTCACTCTGCAAATGTTTGTCCTAACAAGCCATCCCTATGGATGTGTTTACAGTAATATTATACAAACACTTCAATTCAAAAGACAGAAACAATTAAAGAACTCCACAACACTGACACAGAAAGAGAATCACAGTACTTATATAATCGCACACACACACACACCAAAACAAACATAAAAAACTAAGTGGCTGAGATATGTCGATATAACTATTTTTTAATTGTTATTATTATTTTTTTTTTAATAAGCATGAAGTGCGGCTATAAGCTCATTTATCATTTGTAAAAATCATCTACAGTTACAGTTAAACCTAGACTTTTTTAAATAAAAAAGGAATAAGAAACACAAATCCAACTTCTCAATTAATTCCAAATATCACACTGCCTACAGGTTATGGAAGCTATATTTTAAACAGCTTGCGATGTTCAGGTTGAGGTGACATTTTCTGTGGTACGACTGACAGACTTACAACTAAAACAGCAAGGTAAGCATTGGAATAAGCTGTTGCACACTATTATTTCAAGTTCAAATTGATGTTTTCCAAACAGGTGTTTTCAAAAGATGTTTTTAGTTGGAAGTCTACTTTTAGATTGGAGTTGAATCAGATTATTTTAATTTGGGTTTAGTTACTTCAGATGACTATGATTCAGTTGGAGTCAGTTCAGTTTTTAATTCAGAAGAAGTCAATTTAGATGTATTTGATTTACTGTGGCCCAGTTCAGCTGACTTTGGTTCATCTGCTGGAGTAGGCAGAAATTAATTTGATTCAGATGGAACTGCTTCAGATAGATCTGAGCCTACCAGATCCATCGGGTGCTCTAAGTGTGTCCAAAGTGTGTCCATGGCCACAAGTGAGTAAGAGGAATCTGTGGGAGAAACCAAGCAAACAAATGAAACAATCAATCACTATGGGTGAGTCCATCAGGTTAGTTTTAAGCCTACAACAACCTTGTGTGTGTGTGTGTGTGTGTCTTGTGCGTTTGTGTACGTATGTATGTGTGTATGTGTATGTGAGTGCAAGCACAAATATTCACGTGAGTACATAATCCTATCTGTGTCTGTAGGTGTGAACAGTGTAGGGGTGTGTATGTGTGTGTGTGTGTGTGTGTGTGTGTGTTGGGGAGGGGGGGGGGGGGGGGGGTATGTAGGTTTGTTCTTTGTACATACCTATTTCCTTGGCCCTCCTTCTACGGGTGATGACATACAGTAATGCAGTCAGGAGCACTACGGCCATCAGGGCTAGAATAGCATAGATTACTGCAGAGGACACAGAGGGAACATGGGAACATGAGATCTATAGAAGCAAAGCACTGAAATCAAGGGTGCTGCTTCTGTCAAATGACAGATAGAGAGAGAGAGAGAGAGAGAGAGAGAGAGAGAGAGAATGGAAAATAGAGAGAGAGAGTGTTTATGTGTGTTTCTATTTGTGTGTGCTTTACTTCTACTGGGGTCCACTGGTGTTTCCATATCTGACCTGCTCCAAATTTCAAAATTGAGATTTTGGTATTAATGGAAAGTAGAGGACATAAGCTTTAAAATGATACTGCAGATACTGCAGATATGGCCACTTGAATTACGGCCTTCCAACATCATTTTGCAATTGAAAACCTGAGTAAATCACGTTTATCCTCAGAGGTAACGGGGGGAACTAGATGTTAACGGGAGAAGAGTCAACAGAAAAATCTCTTGATGTCGGCGCATTTAAGAAAACTTGAATGTTGCAAGTCAATTTTAATCATCATATATGTGCCTTTCCTCAATTATCTGGACTATGAAACTTAGGGAGAATCTTTTTGAAAGTCAATTCTTTGAAATTAGCAAAAAAAAGCATTGCTTTTCTAAGTTATCAGCCTGACTTCACCGGAGCGGGTCACATATGTTTCTGTGTGTGTGTTTGTATATTTTACTTCTAATGGGTTCCACTGGTGTTTCAATATATTTCTGTGTGTGTGTGTGTGTGTGTGTGTGTGTGTGTGTGTGTGTGTGTGTGTGTGTATTTACCCATGAGCCACAGGCTCGAGAAACTCTTTACAAAGGGGATAACCGTGGAGAAAAGCTCTGTGTATGGCTTAGGTGAATCTTGACCTTAAAACAGTCAGAAGTCAGAGGGAGAGATCAATTAATTATTATTATTATTATTATTGTTATTATTATTATTATTAGGAAGGAATTATTTTAATTAACTTCATATGCGTATCTTTTAGCCTCCAACCCCACCAGTCCTTCTCAAACCCTGGCTACAGCCTAGAGGCTAAACCATTCTCAATGTTGCATGAAATGGAACGGAGAGAACAGGTGAGAGAGAGAGAGAGAGAGAGAGAGAGAGAGAGAGAGAGAGAGAGAGAGAGAGAGAGAGAAAGGTGCCTTTCGCTTTTCTCTGCTACCTCTGGCATGGATGGTTGTATCGGTGCGTATTGGCAGTGGTCTTGATGTTTCTATGAACAGAAAATGGACAAAAATGGACAGAAACTCCATTAATTTAGGCAATAATTTGCAAGCAGGATTACTTATTGCTTCAGTCAGGAACCCCACCCACCCACCTGCCCACACACACACACACACACACACACACACACACACACACACACACTACATACGGTGTAAAATCATAGATTGTAATGTAATGTGAATTTCTAAAATGAACACAGAAATGATATAGACTACAGATTATAAAGGCTGACAGGCAAATCTAGAATAGAGAATGTGTCTGTGTCCTACCTGTCGGCTGTGTGGTATCCAGCTCTGTGCTTGTTGGCAGGGGTTTAGTAGGGGTTGTTTTGGGACCTATGAATTTGCCATATGAACATAGAAATTACACAGATTATAGATTATACAGGAAGGCAAAGATAGAACAGTAAGAGTCTTTGTGTCCTACCTATTGGCTGTGTGGTAGCTGACTCGGTTGTTACCAGCAGAGGATGCAAGCCAGTAGTCATCTCAGGAGCTAATAAAACAAGTGAGTATGTAATTTAGTAAATGAATAAGTCTGTGAATAAGTAAATAATTAAGCACTATAGTCCCTCAATAGATGGTGGTCATATATATCAGAATGCTTAGATTGGGCAGTTATTCTCAACAGAGAAAAAGAGTAGAGTGTGATGTAATGCAAGGTGATTTAAGTTAGAGTTTGAGATTTTGAATCTGCAGTGGCAGGCTATGAGTCATTTCTCCTAACAAATGATGGTAAATATTAAGTATATGTATTTATGCAGTTATTTATTTCAATGGTATATTTGAAGAGGTTTTGTGCATCACAGAATGAGAAAGCTTCAGGGATAGACATATAAATGGAGTTCATGTCTCACCTGTGGCCTCAGTCGTATGTGGTGGTGTTGTTGGTGGTGAAGTGGGCTGTGTATCTAAAGAATTATGAGGAGAAATGAGCAGAAATGTCAAATAACCAAGGGGTGAAATTTGAGTGCTAATTACAAACAGCCAACTCTCCTATATCAATTGCAAAAATTGTTATTGGCATTTTTTTACCTTTTGCATTTAAAAAAAAAAAAATGGTATGTTATTACTGTTGCACACTGATGGAAAAAGTTTCAATGGGATGGTATACATACATGCATAAATAGAAAAATAGATATATGCATACATAAATATTGACTTTACATACATACATGCATACATACCTATAGTACGTACATACATGCATACATACATACATACATACATGCACACACACATACATACACGCAGTACATAGAATAGTAGATCCCCGGCAACCCTGTCATGCATGCCACAGTTGACACACAAAAAGCTTCTCACTGGCATGCCAGTGATGGTGAATGTTCTTTGTTTTTATACATCAGAAAAAGATTGGCTGTCTCATCTGCTCCTGAAAAGCTATTGGCTGTTGTAGGGTGTGGCCACTGCAGTGTGACAGACGGTAATGCACCTTACTACCTTTAAACATTTTTCCACAAGACAGATTCCAGTGCAGCAGCTGCACCAAAGATCGTTTATCAGTTTACCCTGTAGTTACCGATGTCAAAAAACAAAACAAAAACGTGGCAGTTCAGGCATATCCCTCTTGGATATTATGGGTGGAAGTGTGCATTTGTATCACATTAGTACATTTGTAGGTACATTTGTATCACATTACTATTCTCTTTTGCTGATATTCCTTTCTGGGATATTACAAATTTTCCTACAGAAGTTTTGTGTGAATGTGAATGTATTGTGAAAGTTTTGTTGTATTTGTCCAACATCCACTGTCATTTTGAGACTGAGTGCAGAATTACAACTCATTCAAACATTGGAGCGTCAGAATTCAAGGGGTTTGAACTGATTGACAGTTTTGCTAGGAACTTTTTTTTAAATGTAGGCTACATGAACAGAACCACCACCGTCAGCTAAAAAAAAAACAAAAAACTTTGTTTCTGTCCTTTCGGTAAGTTTTCTGCTTGCAACAATTTGTAAGGACAAAGGGACCATCATAGGTCTACTACAGCTGTATGAGAGTGTATAAGAGAAACACGACTAAAAACTACTAAGCACAGTGAGAATGCTGTTAATGCAGGGCTTTGGCTACAACAAAACCCATATTTGCTCAAACCCGAAGTGAGTCATTGCGCTTCCCATTATGCAAGTCAGCCTTTAGTTCACATTGTCATTTATGAAGTTTAGAATGATTCATGGAATGATTTATTTATTTAGTAATTAATTAATTAATTTATTTATTTTTAAATGACATGATCCTAAAGTGCTGCTTTTAGCCAGAAGGGATTCAGCACATTTTCATGTGAGAAATATGCCGACATAATTATGCATAGTAAAAAAAAAATGGTCTGTTGATTTGCACGCAAAGGAACAAGACCGTTTCTTATTGGCACTACCTGCCAAAGGTTGCCGACCCCTGGTATATCCTGTGCAAGGATACGTACATACAGCATATGGAATAGTATAGTCTCTGCATAGATGCATACTATACAAGGACTCATAATGCATTTGCTTTTTAGAAAGAGGTGATCTTACCTGCCATTGTGAGTTGAACTTTCTGTATGAGAGCCTTGTATCCATCGTTTCCTCCGTGCTCCCAGCCAGTCTCCACGCCACACCAGTAGCTCCCAAGGTCCAGCTTCCTAAGATTCCCCAGCATGGCGGTGAAGACATGCTTTTCTCTGTCGTCGTACAAGGAGACCCTATCTAAATGCACCCAGGTACGGTCCTCCTGGGCGGACACCCGGTAGTCGCATCCCTGGGTTCTGAAGGACTTGCACAGGTACTTGGCGGCCTGTGTGTGCGTACTCAGGTAGGGGCATGTGATGTTCATGCTTTCCCCAGTGTAAGCCGTTCTCATCAGGGTCTTCCCACAGGTGAAGAGGTCTATGTGTGACATACAACACAACAGATGTCACTGATCACTGTCCGTTGGAAAAAGAATGCAAAACGCATGTTTTTGCAGAATTTTAAGAGAATACAGACTTCCATGGAAGGTGCAACTAGGAATATCCTAGGCTTTCCAGTATATCAGAAATCCTAGAGGTTAATTGTTTTGTATTAACTTTCAGTTTGCCCTCGGGTGACCTAAGAGTTAATGACAAATGCAATACAAGGTATCTGTATGCATAATACCTTCTAGCAATCTGTGTCCTTATGAACATAAGCCAGTGTAGTATCAAAGCAAGTTTTAGTTAACATAATAATTTTTGCTGACTAAAGGCCATTCACTTCCTCATTTCCTGAATGTCCATGCACAGATATAAGGATTTCCTAAGATTGACCGCCATGTGGTGGACATTTACATTTACATTTATGCATTTAGCAGACGCTTTTATCCAAAGCGACTTACAACTTGTCAACTATCAATTGTTCAGGGCCAGTCTCCCCTAGAGCAACTTAGGGTTAAGTACCTTGCTGGGATTCGAACCCACAGCTGCCACCGTTGTGCCCTTGAGCACATGTGCTATACATGTGTTATACATGAAGTATAACAGTGATGATCAAACATGGATCACTTACTAGGGTTTAGAAAGCCCTACAACACATGTGATTCAACCATGCAGTAAACTAGACTGATCCTCCTTACTAAAGAGGGAAGATAAAATCAGGAGTAAGATGGGAAAGTCAAGGGAAAGTAAAGAAAATCTTCATTGACTCCAAGGTGAAAACAGAAGCCGAAATCGTGATAAGATAAGCTTATTTCTTAAAAAAAAGGCAGTCCATCTATCTCACCATTTTTGACCTCCAGGTTGACCTCTGACTGCACTGGTTCCTCTCCTCTGACCCCACAATGATACCTCCCGGCATCAGACGGTGCCAGGTTGGAGATCCTTACAACAACGTAATGCATCCCATTGTCGAACAGGGAATAGCGATCCTTAGAGAACCACTTGTTCTTGTTGTTGGTGCGAATCAACTCCTTGCAGTTGCCCTGTTCTCCTTGACAGAAGTACTTGGTTTTGCTGCCGTACTTGGCGTCATACTCGCATTTAATGCTCACACTTCCTCCACAGTAGCCCACCACACTGAAAGCGGCCACTCCTGTTGGTGGATAAATGAATTACTATCTATCTATCCATCTATCTGTCTGTCTGTCTAACAGTTCATTGCATGTTATGAACATTTATAACCAAATATATACAATTTGCTGTATAATGAAATATATGCCATACAATTGTATATGTACTGTACAATGTATTTTGTACGGAATGTTTTGATGAACATGAAATTGCTTATAATTGCAGGCATTGTCACAAAGATTTAGAGATCAGAGTGTGTTTCACAAGATTCTTAGAACCAGTGTCAAAAAATGAGTAACAACATTCATATTTTTACTTTTTTTTTCTCTTTGATGATACTCAGCGTTACGTTTTGGTCGATAACCAACATTTTTGAAGGGGCTTACCGTCATTAAGGCAGACCACTAGAGTCAGGAGAGTCAGCACACTCAGTAATTTGTCCATGTCAGTCTCCATTCAGCAGAGCTATAACACTCCTTACACCTTCTCTCCCTTTCCCATGTTTGCGTGTGTGAGATTGTGTGTGTGTGTGTGTGTGTGTGTGTGTGTGTGTGTGAGAGAGAGAGAGAGAGAGAGAGAGAGAGAGAGAGAGAGAGCACACGTGCTTATGACTATCTAATTTCCACTGACGAAAAGACGAACATTGCACAACATGTATCCTTCCTCTTTCCCTGGCTTTCTTAGAGTGACCAACATTAACATCCTTGTCCAGATGTGTGTGTGTGTGTCTGTTTGTGTGTGGTCCAGCTGGTGACAAACATTAACAACTTCGTCCAGATGATAAAAAATCAAGGGTGTGTGTGTGTGTGTGTGTGTGTATGAGTGGTCCAGCTGGTGACTACAGATAAGGCATAGTGGGAGTAGTGTTGTTGTTGACTTATGTACAGTGTGAGACTGGTTATTTATTAGGGGCCCTCCCCCAGAGGCCTTCACGGTACATGCAGTGCTGTGATATGAATATGAATTTGAATGTTGTTTTGGGAGAGAGAGAGAAAGCGACAAGGGTTTAGCAAGTGAGAGGAAGCAGCTTTGTGGTCACAGTGTTGTAGTGGTGAAACCAACCAGAAACCCTAACTTCCTTTCCTCATCTTCTGTGGTTATTTAAGCACCTGTCACCACAAATAATTTATTTACTTTTTAAAAGGAGGGTAATAATTACCTTTTTATTACAGTATATTACCTGACTGTTTCTTTGTATAGGTGGTTAGTTAACTGGTAAGTTAGTCACAAGGCAGTGGAATATATAGGGTGATTAATAACATTCTATAAAAAGCTATAAATTATATTCTATAAATTATATACCATATCACATAAAAACCATATCATGTCCATCATATAGGGAGAATTCAGTGTGAAGCAAACAATAGCGGTGTAGTTTGAGGTCATGTAGTGCTGTCTGTTGGAAAAAACAAACAAAAAAACAAAACAAAACAAAAAAAAAAACGGAAATTTGATACAGCATAGACTGAATAGTGAAACGGCAATTAACGCTAAATGAATGGGGCATAGGAAAATGAAACTGAAAGTGTTCTTCTGTGCCCCATTCAGTTAGTGTTAGCTGCCAACCAACCTCAAACAACAGTGATATGGATTGACTCACACCGGATTTCTCCTTTAAATCACTGTTCACAATGAGTGTGTCAGAGTGAGACAAATGGAGTCAATTGAAGGACATGCAGAGACATGCAAAGGAACATATGTGAACATGTGAATTGGGAATCTTCTGTCAACTGCGTTACACTGGCAGTGTGTATGTTACTGTATAGGAGTACATTTTACAGTGCTTTCGATGTTTATGTTTGTCCAAATGTTGTACTCCTATACAGTAACACATACACTGCCCAATTTGCTGTGAGTGTGTGAGACAAACAGAGCCAAGTGTAGGACATGTAGAAACATATGCGAATTAAGAATCTTTATCTGCATACGCCAAATCAGGGGTCAAACGTTTGTGTGCTGTAGGGAGACTCTGGTTTGGGTTCAACAGTCATGGATAGCATTTTAGCACTCTCTGTATCATCAAGAGGACACACTGTACATCTTGTCTTAATCTATGACTCATTTTTTAGCACGAGTGAAATTTCCCTTTTCTTAGTTTCTGTTAAGTCATATCTGATTCCTTCCTCCTATGTCTCTGCCTATTTCTCAACCTCACATACCACACTTTGAATGAGATGAAAGAAATATTGTGTTTATTGACTCGTCAGTCAACAAACACTATTCAAAATGACCATCGGCAGTTCCTATTCTTTGGATTGCAAACACACCAACGTGTATTGGTGAGGATTTATGATATTGTTGTTAGTTTTAAAAAAATAAATTGACTAAAATATCAGCAACTGTGGGAGGAGCTCTGTAGGTAAAAAAACACATCGAACTTAGTTACACCCTCCCAGTTACACTTCTTGTCTCTCTCTCTTAGAGGGGGCTTACTGTCATTAAGGCAGACCACTTGTCAGAAACGGACAGGATGGACCACAGTAGCGTATCTTTGCAAACAGTTTTTATTTAAGGATTGGGGGAAAAGGGAGTGTTGGTGTGCTCCGTAGGCGCGCCCTAGGCACGGAGATGAAGGAGGCACGTCCAGCAGGGAGGGGCTGGCAGGAGTACTCGTGGTCGGGCTGACGTTGAGTCGGGTAGCCGGGGCAGAAAAGCAGGCGGCGGGTCGGAAGCCGGGGCTGGAGAGCAGAGCGTAGGTCGGTGCGGTCCAGGTTCGGTACAGGCAGGCGATCGTGCAGGAGACAGGAGACAAAAACAGAGACAGAGCGGGGAAGACAAGACGGGGAAACAAGGAACAGGCTGGAACCGAGACAGAGAAACAGGAACGGGAGTCAGGATCTGGATATTTGCCGGCAGCTGTGAAGCGTTCAGGTTCGCGGACACTCTGACAGGGAACGGCTGAAACAGAAGGGAATAAATACTGGCAGACATTAGAGACAACGAGACGCAGCTGGGGAGACAATAAGGGAACAGCCAGTGGGAGGCAGGAGAAGCCTAAACCAGTTAACTAGCGGGGAACGAGGAAATGGAGGAACGTGATTGAAATTAATTAAGCTTGTTACTGAGTTGACAGTAGAGACAGGAGGAAACGGGAGGAAACAGAGACAGACAGAGCAGGGTAGTGACACCGCTAGAGTCAGGAGAGTCAGCACACTCAGTAATTTGTCCATGTTAGTCTCCATTCAGCAGAGCTATTACACTCCTTACACCTTCTCTCCCTTTTCCATGTGTGCAAGATTGCGCATGTGTGACATTAGATCGATATCGATCTCTCTCTCTCTCTCTGATTGATTTTGCACTTGTAAACTATTTCTGGCCAAGCATAGTTCAGTGGGTACGCCAGTGTTACAAGTACCGTGGCAACGGCACCGTAGTTAGCAGACTGACTCCTGTAACACCGTTACACAGTATCAAACACAACTCCAAAACTCAGACTCTTTTGTTATGATTTACATATTACATTTTCCATGTCTTTTGTACATATACAATGAATAGTACTGTCCATTTTAATACAAAACTCTTATACAAAATCCTATAAAATAAATCTTTTATCACAAAACACATGATCACTTATCCTTCAATTTAGTATTTTACACATTTTTTAAATGACATCTGTAGACAATGGTGATATTAACCAGCTAAACATTCAGGATACATACAAACTTCCACTAACAGTATTTTACTAATATTAAGTCAATACAGTACTGCATATCACGCTCAGAACTCATTAAGAGTACTTACTCTGTAACAAATATCACAACAGTCACTATGGTTATCTGAACCAACTGAGCAAAAACAGTTTTCAACTAATGGTAGGGAGCTAACATACGGCGAGCTAACATATATATATATATACATGGTAAGCTTAACATTACTCATGTGCATACGCGTGTGGAAGAGTGCGTGTGTTGAGCTAACTTGGGCTTGTATGATCATGCGTACAGCGCGTGATCATTAGACCGTTATTTTGCTAGGCTTTGCCCTCACGTTCCAAACTCCATTCAAACAAAATCAACAACAGGTTCCAACGAAAATTACTTAACTAAAACAGCTCACTCACATCACAAACACACATGGCTAATTCCTACTTTCAAGGTGATTTTGTACATTTACCCACCTGTTACACAGGAGAAAAACGAGGAGACAGCGTGTCAGGTTCAAGAGCTCTTGCAGTAATGAAAAAAACACAATCCACGAAGCAAAACCCGTCACCCGGCCTCGCCCCCTGCTGGCGCGGAGCAAACATAACAGCATTCACGTTGAATAAGGAAAACCACTTTGAAATGCAGAACTCTTTTTTCCCAAAATAAAATACATTTAAATTGTATTCAAATAAAAGACAATAATTATTTTTTTTTCACACAAAACGCACAAAATACGACACTTTTGTTTTCGTCACACCAGTGTTGTACAATCATAAGGTTGTGGGCATCTCCCAATTACAGGGTACTCTTTTCACTGTGTGGACATGTCCTGATGTTTTTTTGTTTGTTAGCTTTGTCAAGTCAGATCATATTCATTTCTCCTATCTATTTGCCTCTTTTTCAACCTCACATACCACACTCTTCCCCCCTTCAAAAAAGGAACAAAAATCTTTTGTCATTTTACAGCTACTGTCTTTGACCATTGGAGGAAGCATAGCCTCACATAATCTTTTAGAGGCATTCAGACAATCAATATTGTATGCAAACATTGTGTAAATGTAATCAAAATGTCACAAACATGGTGACAAACACACAATTCTCATCAAATGTTTTAAAAAACTAATAATACAGCTCACCAAAATCCACAACAGATTAGTAACGGTCCTTGCATATAGTTACAGCAACTATAAAGTGGTCCTG
Organism: Tenualosa ilisha; assembly: GCA_015244755.2. Taxonomy (NCBI): domain Eukaryota; kingdom Metazoa; phylum Chordata; class Actinopteri; order Clupeiformes; family Clupeidae; genus Tenualosa; species Tenualosa ilisha. Next base: position 234,584 of record PYXC01002331.1, on the reverse strand, counting down.
TCATCTCTCTTAGGTGTGGTATAGAGACATTTAAATAAATACTGCAAAAAATCTACAAACCAGAGTCTGAATTTTTATAAGCTCACAATTTAGTCAAATGAACACATATTCTCCCCCCAGGTTCTGTACATATTGTGTGCAGTATGTATGGTGCAGCAGTATGTTAATTAGGAAACAGCCAATCACAGCACAGACTGAGACCCAGAGGCGCCATTTACATGTAACTGAGTATACAAACGAAAATGTATTTACGCATTAGCGCCTATCATCTACATGCAAACAAAGGTTCCTGTCAATGAAAACCAGATCGCTGATCGCTTCAGACACTACATGTAGATAGGAAAACAGAGTTTTAGCATTGTGATGTGACGGTTCCTATTTGGTTTTCGGATCTCTGGTTGGCTAATTTGTTTGATGCATTTTGATAGCTTTTCTTGGCTCTTATGGAGCATTGTGTAAACAAAATTATTTTTTTTAAAACAGTCAGAGAATATATCTGTGTTTATAAATACCCAGGTAAGTGTAAACTTAAGTCTCAGTGTGTTATGAGATTCTCAGGTTGGTATCACTGTCCTACCTGAAACCAGGATGAAGATTAAAGTCAATAGAACCATTTTCATGTTTTCAAGGTGAAATTCAGCTCCTGTTTTAACTGGGTTGCCACTCACTGAGACCTAGACTGACTTTAAGACGCACTGTTCTCTTCTCAGTACTGTGGTTCCTGTTTTAATCACCATACAGGTCTTTCATCATGTCAGATTAAGAGATATCTTACCTTACAAAAAAAAAAAAAGAATCATAATTAGGCGAAAAGTTCCGGGAAGTCATTATATTGCTGTATGTTTCATCCCATTGTGTCCAACCTTATTCCATGTCCTAAATATTTGCCTATATAGGATTTCCTTTTAAAAATGTACACACACACACACACACACACACACACACACACACACACACACACACACACACACACACACACACAGCCCTAAGCACAGAAACATACTGTCAGACTCAGACAGGCGGAGGCAGCAAATAAACACAAGAGTCTTTATTAAAGTAAAGAACAAGGGGGTAACAAAAGTCGCGTCCGTTACTATAACGGAGAAAACGGAAAAGAACAACGCTCAGAGGTTCGAGAAAAACTAACACACAGGAGTAACAGGAGTCGAACACAAAAGTACTAATTTCAATGATCAAGATACACGGAGAGGGACAATATCAACTGGGGAGTCTAGGCTTACGGGAAAGGAGATACGGGCGATCACGGGAGACGAGGGAAGCACACGAACACGCAGGAATCAAGGTAACATCGACGAGACCAGACACCAAGTGAAGCAGGAGGGAGGCTTAAGTAGGGTGGAGACCAGGTGACACCAATTAGAACTCAGGTGAAGGTGATCGTGCTTGAGGAGGTGAGTGCAAACGAGGAGATGAGCTGTGAGACCGTGACGTAGAGTGAGGGGGCGTGGCCGTGACCAGGTCCGATGCGGACCTGACACATACACTCCAGCTCATAACCATGCACACTGGCAGTGCATACAATTTTGAACAAACATATACATTCACAAATACTCTCTCTCTCTCTCTCTCTCTCTCTCTCACACACACACACACACAAAGGTGCACGCATACACACTAACCAACTTCATGACACTCACACAACCATACATACATACATATATATATGTACATGAACAAAAAAAAACACATACATAGGCCTACATGATGATTAAATGCCTCACCATAATCACATTCAGAGATGTTTAGATACCTAATAAAAATGCAAACTCACGTACAGACTATGCACTCCACACATCACATGGATGCACAAACACAGCTAATTTGTTGTTTGATAAACTTTGAAATTGAAAACTTTCCAGTTGAAAATAAACTTGTTTTTAAGTGAAAATTATACAAATTAATATATATATATAGTTTTCCTCTAGTGCTCCTACATGACAATATAGAGAAAAGCTTGTCGCTTTACTAATGTTGTAGCAAAATATTTGTATACATATACATACATATATATACATATATATACTTTTTTTCTATAAAAATCTAAAATTCATGTCACAGAAGGTTATTAGAATGAGGGAGATCATGTGGAGCTGTGTTATCTATTTCAATTTTGTATCTGACAGACCCATTGACAAAGGTCTGAAAAACATGGTGACACTGATAAGAGGAATTGATGATGTCAGGATTCGATACCAGTGAACTGAAGCATTTGGTTCTCGATTCTACTCGATTCTTATTGGAGCCTGGACTTTTCGGTTGACTGGCTAGGGAGTTCGCCTCGCCTTCGCGATCCAAGGTTGCTGTTGTTGTAAGGTCGCAGGTTCAAGCCCTGGGCTGGACTGTGTAGGATGATCTCTATTACACTGGCATTTGCATAAGTGAAAGGATGACCCTATTTCTACCCTTGTACTTGTCAGGTCTGCATCGGATCTGGTCACGGCCACGCCCCCTCACTCAACCTCACAGACTCTCATTCCCTCTCCCCGTTTGCTCCCACTTCCCTGTGCACGTTCACCTTCCCCTGAGTACTAATTGGTGTCACCTGGTCTCCACCCTATTTAAGCCTCCTCCCCGGTTTCTCTGATGTCTGGCCTCATCAATGTTATCTTGGATTTCCTCTGTGTCTGTGGCGCTTCCTCCATCTCCCGCGCCGTTCACCCCCGAGCCTAGACTCCCCAGTCGGTATAGTTATTCTCTGAGTCTCCTTGTCATTTTAGTCTGTGCTTTTGTGTTTGCCTCCTTGATCTCCTGTGTGTTAGTTTTCCCAGTTACTTCTGAGCGTTATAGTTTTCTGTTCCCTCCGTTATAGTAGCGGACGTGACTTTCGTTGAGTTCTGTTTTGTTTGTTCAAATAAATACTCCTTTGTTTAAATCTGCTTCTGCCCAGTCTGTGCATGACAGTACTCCTGTGAACACTTAAAGCACTTTACAATGTGAGCCTCACCTCAACCTCACATGCCAATCTCGATCTCACTTCTCCACTCCCACTGCCCTGACCCAGCAGACGCTTTTATCCGAAGCGACTTACAACTTTTGTTAACTATCAATTGTTCAGGGCCAGTCTCCCCTAGAGCAACTTAGGGTTAAGTGCCTTGCTCAAGGGCACAACGGTGGTAGCTGGAATTCGAACCCACATCTTTTTCAGGCTACTTGCACGCTAGCCAGGTTCCTTAACCACTACGCTACCACCGCCCGATAACAACTGAGAGATATTCCAAATGCAAACAAATCTATATCAAAATGTTGCAAACATTCAAGCTAATGTATTTCAAATCATTCCTAAATGTTGGTATGTTGAAACAGATGAATTAAAATTATTCTCTGCAAATACTGTCACTTAACAACGTAATACTCCGATGTCATCTCGTCTCTCTCGAGTGTGTCAGTAGAGTCGTCCTCAGCCTGGCAGTCGAGTGTCCTGTTGAAGTTGACTGTGGAGTAGCTGGGGTCCTAAGAGATCTCAGAGGGTAACTGGACAAGAGCATAAACACTGTCAGGTGGATTACTGATGCAGCTCCTGCTGCTCTCTGGGTTTGGGCCACTGCTGGTGTCCTTGATCTCCTCATAGTCACAGTCTGTGTGAGGCTGAAAGAATGAAATGAAAGATGCACAAGAGAGAGATTATTTAGTCAATTAGTTATTTCCCTTTAAGACCTCCATGATGACCAAGATACTAAAAATAAACTTAAAAATAATGTATATGCAACTCAATAATTTTAATGGATGGAAGGTATACAACCTATATGCAATGTATACTTTTATCATTTAAAGTCATACAAAAACTCAGTAACCAAGGAAACGTTTTAGCTAACATGTCATGTTTCGAAGGAATATTTCCCTTAGTAAGGTGATAAGCAGAATTGTCCTAAAATGAAGGTGGTCCACTGACCGCTGTCTTGTTTCCTGTCTCTCTACGGGAGTCTGTGCTGGACGTGGAGGCTGGACCTGTGGAATAGACCACACAGAGTTTAAATGGTAAAGGTTCAGTCAAACTAAATTAAATAAATTTCAGATTGGATGAGACGAGAGACACTCCAGACATTATCATAAGTTGTGATATTCCACAAACTATTTACAGTCAGTATATCTCTCTGCACTCTAATGAATCGATATATGCTGTGTACATTGTTAACAGCATAGAAACAACAATGCTAAGACTGAATTGAATCTTTTTGGGACTAACAAACAGTTATAGTAACATACAGATAATTGTGTACATTCTGTGTTGATGGATTAGCATTGAGCCTCTCTGACCTAGTATTGAGACACTTCTGACCAAAGCAGCCATCAATCCACCATCCAATCGATGTGTGGCAGAAAGAAAGTTTGACACCCCTGCCTTACTTAAACCATTCAGACAGAATCAATAGTTATCAATTAACTACCATAATTTTCTGACTATCAAATAAGGTTAATGCATTGATTTAGCAAAATATCTTCAGGTGAGAGAGAGAGAGAAAGTGGGAGAGAGATAAAGAGATACTTACATAATGATTTGAAACGGCGGCACTTTAAGTACACGAAGACAACAGTGGCCACCACCACCACAGCTGCACCCACACACATTATGATCACAGGCTGACGAGCTGACGACACATGAGACACACAGGCACAGAGTTCATTACTGTAATGCACGTTGCAGCACTGTTTATGACATAAAGGTCTGAGAATGTGACCTTTTCCATCAAGTGCATACCTGCCAACCGTGAAGATTTTTTTTTGAGTAGCCCCTTGATGGTGGAGACAAAAGCAGCCGGAAACCGCAATCAAATAGACTATCAGCGTATAACTGATTTTAGATTGTACACATCGGAGTCATCAACATTTTACAGGAAAAGAACCTTCTGGCATACAGAGATGTACCCCATAGACTATTATCTAGAATTTCACATGGAAGTCCTGGGCCTATAGCTTCAGTCAGATCAACTATGTCAATGTTGATGTGGCCTCTAGGGTCAGATATTTTATAGTCACTAATGTAATCATCAACAAGTTATCAACAAAAAAATCTAAGACATTTGGCAAACTAAATTAACTATGAGGAGTCTTTTTAAACATCATTTTTTATGTCATCAAGTTGTACAGAAAAAAGAAAAAGAAAAGAAAACTAAAACATTCACAGTGGATCACATGAAAACATAAAAATCCTTGCTGGACAATTCTGCTCTTTGATCATCAGAATTAGAGTTGCCTATCTTTTTTTTTTTCCTACACTAAAATTTTTGTAATCATTATAATATTTTGATTGTTCCAACCTCTTTGTTTTTGTATTCAACAATTTGTATTATTATTGCACACTACATTTTTGCACTATGTAAATCCTAGACTGAAGTTGCTGCTGATTTTGTATGTAGCATTTGTTTTTACACAATTACTACACATCTTTTTGCACAATTACATTTTTTGCACATCATTCTGCACTACCACTGTCTATTTTTCTATAGTGTTAGGAATGTCTTATCTGTTTTGCCTCTTTTCTTTACCGTGAGATAGCGAGAAATTTACTTTCAAGTCCTCTGTACGTCTAGTGTATATGGAGAAATTGACAATAAAGCTGACTTGGCAACACATGATCAATAACTATCTAACTTGTGATTACACCGCAACGTTAACATCAGCTAATTTATAATCTCAGTTTCCAAGTTCCCTCCCTGCCTATTTACCTTTGCAAAGCAGCTCATAACCTAAAGCAAGAAAGACAAGCACAGGGGGGAGGGGTTGGTATACTGTCAGGTGTTAGGGCAATGTGGGTCTCAAACCCCGGTCTCTGGTGTTAACAGTGGGAAAACTAAACAGATATGCAGAGAATCAGCAGGTTGGTCTCAAAAGGGAAAACTTTACTTAAAGCAAAAATCAGGAAAAACAAGTTCCAAGCAAGTTCCAAACTTCAACAGAGACGTCACAAAACAAGACAGGGTTCTTGTAAAACAAGAAGGCAGGCAAAAATAAAGGGGACAGCAGAAACAGGCACAGAGGAGCTTTAGTTTGCAGCTCAAAACTGAACGACTTACTGACCTGGTGGCTCACAAGAACTCAGCAAAGACAATGAGACAACCACCTCCTTAAATAGTTCCACCAGTCAGCTAATCACCATCAATTATCCACTTAACCAATCACATACAGAGAACATTAACCAATGGAAAAAAGGCAAACAGATTAATAAAACTCGACATCTCGTGGCCAGGTGAACATATGACAGGCTTTAAATGTCCATAGCATCTGATAGAATACTGATTGGTCTAAACTGTTTTAGTAGGCCATCTTTGCAGTCTGCAGCAGTACTGGAGCCCGTCTAAAAATTCTGGTTAATTTCAAATTAGGCAAACTCACTTGATTTGCGTACTTTTAAGTGGCAATGCACATCAGCATATTTCAGTGTCAAAATGAATAGCTGCTATGCACAATGCATACAGGTTGGCAAGTCTGCAAGTGATCTGAACCACAATGTATTACAACTACAATTCTAGATTTTGCAGCACCAAAAGTAATCGAAAATAATTAAAACATATCTAATATCCAGACATTTCCTTTACTGAATGATGCAACTTACTCAATGGTTCTGAGACTGCTATTTCAGGGAATGGTGCCTGTGTTGATATTGATGGTGAAGGTTCTGGGCATTCATCTTTGACCTCTAGTTTGACCTCTTTGATCAGAGACAAGCTTCCACTCATGCCCCAGGTCCTGACCCCACACCAGTAAACTCCAGAATCACTGCTGGTCAGCTCTCTCATCGTCACACTGAAGAGATGCTGGTCTCTGTTATGGGCGATAGAAAACCTTCCCCTGGTCTCATCTCTCTTGGATGCTATCAGGTCTGAACAGGTAGAAACTCGACTCTCAAATTTGCAAAAGTGTTTGCTGTTGTTAGCTGATTCCTCTGGGTACGTACAGGTGATCCCAACACTCCCTCCCACATGATCACACACTGAGATTGTTTGACCACAGCAATCATCTGTGATGAAACACACACACACATAATTAAAAAAAACAAAACAATTGAAATCGAAATTAAGTTGTGAAAGTTTCTTACACAGCTATAATCTACATTGTTGGTAGCCTACTAACTTTCAACCTGACCCAAATTGTCGGTAATCTCACTGTTAATGGGCCAGACGTGTGTTTGTTCCCTGTGCAAAGGTTCGCAGAGATAAAAAAAGAACGAAGGAGGACACGCTGCAGATGACGCGCCAACAGGAAAACCGAAAAGGCCACATGAAATCCGACATCAGAGCAACCTGTTTATTTAGTTTTATAATTAGTTGCTTTGACATAACATGTGAAATCATATTTTATGACATGTGAAATCATTATTGTTACATTTTACAGACCGATCCGATGTTTCATGTCTTTTTAAGTTTGCATTGAAGATGAATGCTTATCTGTTCATAATTTAGGCACATAGGGTCTACCATTAACCTAAAAAAGAAGTAAACCTGTTGATTGATAATTTTTTCATAATTAAAACAAAAAAAAAACATCCCCCCCCTCTGTTTTTTTGACAAATCACACCCTGTATATATACAGTGCCCAGCATAAATGAGTACACCCCCTTTGAAAAGTAACAGTTTAAACAATATGTCCATGAAAACAAAAAAATATTTCCAAAATTCTCGCAGACTAAGTTTAATATCACATCTGCGTAACATACAACACAAAAGTTTGCATAATAACATAACTTAGATTACATATTTTTCAGTTTTTCTCAAATTAGGGGGGAGCAAAAATGAGTACACCCCCCAAAATACTACTGCATCTAGTATTTTGTATGGCCTCCATGTTTTTTTAATGACGGCACCAAGATTACAATAATGTAATGTAGGTAATGTTACCTTTATTAACACTCAGGCTTACACTTTGCTTATCATTCTTGTTTTGAGTTCCAAACTGGTACAATCCCGAATCAGTCAGATTGAGCTTGGTAAGGTGGACATGTAATGTTGCGCTGCTGGTGTTGTAATACTGAGAGTATCTGCCATCTTTCTTGGAGGATAGATTCTCAAACGGACATTTGTCATCTGTGTTTACAGCCTTCTTGCAGAAATATTTCTCTCTGTCCTTAAATTTGTTGAATTTACATATGATGATAACGCCTCCTCCTGCAAATCCTTTGACATCACCTTTCACTTTAAAACGAGACCAAATTTGAGATATGTTTTAGTTGAACAGTAGAAAAGCCTATTTATACAGAAAGCTATTCTTTCACAAAGTTTCTCAAATTTCTCAAAAATCATACCCACTTACTGCATATTGTCGGGATTTCTGTAGAAACAAGGAAATAAAATATGACGCACCTCCCTCTTCAAAGGACACTCATTTCAACATTGCCATTCGGCCAGCAGGGCAAGATTGACTGAAGCGAGCAGGGTAAGCATGCGCTAATGCTAACGCTAATGATAATGCTATCATGTGCCATGATAGACTAATGTTTTGCATGTAGTTGCAAATGTTGCTTAGTCCCCTTGTAGTGCCCATCCTCCTATGCTAATATGCAGTATATAGTATATTTTGCTTTTACTTTGCATGGCATTGTACATCTATATTATTAGGAAATCACCTTGGTTTTGCACTCTGCACACTTGCAAATAGTTTGAAGGGTAAAGGAAATAGTATCAAATGTCAAGTCTGGTCAAAAATGAACAGAAATATGAGAGATCCTTACATTGCAAGACAGTCTGGAATTGCACACTAGACTGCGTGTCACAATTGTCACAGTAATGTCAAAAACTGCTGCACCAAACAGCAGGTGCTGCATCCACTGATATGCATCAACATAAATATATATACATGCCTTATGTCTTACCTGAACTTAAGATCAGCACAAAAATCCAGATCACTTTCATTGTGTTCGAAGGCCGACTTAGTTCATTTGACCATAGTTCAAGTGCCGATGCCGATCTGGTCTTTTAATGTGCTTCTATTGATGAACTTCTGCTTTTTAATCAGTGTGGTTCTAGTCCTTCCCTCTGTGGCATTTTTACACAACAGTATAGTATACACTTCCTCTCTCACACTTGTACAAGATGATTTGGTATGACCCTGGCGGGTCTTTGGACGCCATGTCTCTTGGCAGGGGTACTGGTGTGTCTGCTGTTCTCTCTTGTTTGTGTGGCGGTGGTGGTGTAGCGGTTAACGAACCTGGCTAGTGTGCAAGTAGCCTGAAAAGTTGTGAGTTCGGGCTGCCACTGTTGTGCCCTTGAGCAAGGCACTTATCCCTAAGTTGCTTAAAGGGGAGACTGGCCCTGAACAATTGATAGTTGACAAAATGTAAGTCGCTTTGGATAAAAGCGTCTGCTAAATGCATAAATGTAAATGTGTGTCCAGGTGTGCATGCTGAGCCGCAGTACAAAAGGCCAGCCCTGGCATTTGATGTGGTCTCTTTGCTCTTCCCAGCGTTTTGGGTTCCTGTGGATTTACTTTTTGGCGTTCTGTTGGTTATTCCCCTAGATTGCATTTCCTGCACTTTTGGGTTCCTTACTATACTGACTTTCACCACATTTTCTTAATCTTATTCTTTCTTATTCTTATTCTACTTATTCTTCTTATTATTATTTAACAAGTTATGTTATTAGCTGGAAATATGCGTATGGCCTCCCCTGTATATAGCTTGGTTTGAGCCGCTGATGTTGAAAATAGAGAGAGAAAGAGCAAGAGTTTGGTGGTTGGAATAGTAAGACAGAGTTCTTAGACATCCAGAAGTGTGGCAGTTTATCACAGGATGTGATGAACAGCATGGCACCCACACAGCATACAACATGTTTGACACACCAAGGCCGTCAGTTGGGTAAGCGTTGCTAGGAGTCACTGACACCTCTCACGTTAAGTGTGACAGAAAATGTGGGTGCAATTCTGTTTTGAGAGGTGAGAGATCTTACACATGATCTAAAATTCTACTCCATAGTGATTGGTTTACAATTTCCTAACACAAGAGTAACAGCGATAAGTATCAGTTGACTGTAGAATGGCAAGCAGAGGAAAAGGAAGTGCGTGTGTGTGTGTGTGTGTGTGTGAGAGAGAGAGAGAGAGAGAGAGAGAGAGAGAGAACAAGCGATCATCATCTTCTATCCCTGTATGGTCATTACATTGTTAACAGTATGATATTGTACAAATGTAGGCCTACATTTATGCCGTAACCAAAATATGATACTAGGTTGTTATACCACATGTTGTAGTCTAGTAATAGTAATAGTAAATGTAGTAATAGTCTCTTAATCTATTATTTTAAAAAGCACATTTAAAACAGCTTTCACTGACCAAAATCCTGTACAGAGTATGGTCAAAAGATCAGCGAACTGATGCAAACATAAACACAACACTATAAGCACGAGTCTTGTAAAGTGACAAGTAGTAGCAGCAATAGACGAATGAGGGCTAACAATTCCACAGATGTGGGGCCGCTACCGCAAAGGCTTTGTCACCTTTATGTGTGAGTCGGGCCGGGCTACGTGAAGAAGACCTTCGTCAGCAGATCTAAGGGCTCTAGGTGCAGAATGGGGTTGTAGAAGATTTGAGATATATGCCTTACAAACTGTTCTCATCATGTTATTTTGACTTAATGCAAAGTAAGTCGTGACTTTAGAATAGGAACACATTCATGATTAGTGACCACATGCCACATTGATGCTGTACTGTTAGCAATGTGCATGATGCCATTAATCCAGTTCCCACTTTAGAAGAACGAGCCAATCGCTCAGTTATAAAGCTGTTTGCTGTTTGCCTCAGCAACCTGGGTACTGAAATATAGCAATGAAGTGAGAGAGTATGCATGCCTATTCTACAGCTATTCTACCACTATAAGTCATGTATTCAGGCAGTTTATAAACAGGCTATAAGTGTTCTCTTTTGGTACTTATTACATACAGTATTATGAAGTTGAGATTGCAGCCTACAAGAACAAATGCCCTAATTATCATGAACAAGACATTGTAAACCAAGTAGTCTAATACTGGGGTATTCAACAGGCGGACTCTGGTCTAGATGCGGACCCAGATGAGGTTTCATTCAAACCTAGACCTAACTCATCATGGTCATCTAACTGCATGCTAGTCATCCGTCATCAATGTTTTTACAGGGCACAAAAAACAGATTTCCAGCTATTTATGTGAATTTCTGCGAGCTGTTCAACCACTTAGGACCGCTTGCATCTCCACATCCTCTGTTCCACCCGTAGCTGTAGCTGCATCAAAGACAACATTTGAGTCTCCATCCAGTATCGTTAATTAGTTGTGCATAGTCAGCCATCGGTTTAAGTCGCATGCTAGACGAGTAAGTTCATACACCATGAATGAAGTATGAAACGTCTGCTTCATTTGTCCTAAAATGGTGTCCATCTCAAACACTGACAACAAAACGAGCGTACGAGAGTTTCTGTGTCTGTGTCAGCTGCTCAACTAACAGTTGAATGTAGGCATATTCTTATTTTCTTTCCACCATGCATATGGAATACAGTTTTCTGCTTATTTTAAAGTTTGAACTTAAAATACAGTTATTCAAAATAAACTGAATTGCAGTGCTGCTTTGCATATTAAGCAGACTGTTGCATATTGCATATTTCTGTGTATCAGCCACTCAAAAGTTGAATGTAAGCCTATTTATTTATGTATTTGTTTGTTTGTTTATTTATTTATTTATTTAACACAACATCTAACACAACTAAACTGAATTATTAGGCCTTTTTTTTGTATTTACAAATTACATGATTACTGTGTATGCACTGTATACTGTCAATGGCAATGGAAGTCTATGCATGTGGTTTTTCAAGTTGTACAAGTGCAAGACAAGTCGGGTGTGGATTTTGCACCTATTAGACATCAATTAAAACTGAAGATGTAGGGAAAAAAAGAAGAAAATTTGATGTAACATAAAGCAAATAGCAAATTGGCAGTTAACATTAACAGAATGCGGTATAGGAAAATTAAAGTAAAAATGAGTTAGTGGACGGTTCACTATTCGTTGCATTAAGTTTTCTTGTTCTTTTCCCTACTGACAGCACTCTGTGACCTTGAAAAACAGGGCTGTCCATGGATTTATTCATGTCATGTCATTCATGTGGTGTTTAGTGTGCTGCATCAGGTTGGGTGGTATTGTGGTTCAGGCTCTCGTAAACTGCATCAGGTTGGATGGTGTTGGGGTTCAGGCTTTGGTAAACTGCATCAGGCTGGGTGGTGTTGGGTTCAGGCTCTGGTAAACTGCATTAGGTTGGATGGTGTTGGTGTTCAGACTCTGGTAAACATCATCAGGTTGGGTGGTGCTGGGGTTCAAGCACTGGTAAATTGCATCAGGTTGGATGGTATTGGAGTTTAGGCTCTGGTAAACTGTATCAGGTTGGGTGGTGTTGGGGTCCAAACTCATCCAGGGAGATCTTATCCTTGTGTTGTTGGATGAGCCACTCTGAGGGGGATCATTCTCATATTCACAAGCACCCTACAGATAGAATACAGCAGGCCTTTGTTAACATGGCTTTGGCATGTAAAAAACACAATTCCCATAAGTCCTTGCCACTCACCTCTTCTCTTACATGTAAACTGCCAAGATTAGGAGGGGCAGGGTCTGTGGTTTAGGTAATAATTCAGAGAATTGAAATTAGTAACAGACAGACAGTCAGACAGCTTGGTAACACAGAGAGATAGTCAGACAGTGTCAGGACTGCCTGTTTTTGGACTCATTGTTTACGTTACTCCCCCTAATGGCCTGAATGTGCTCTGCGCCTTTTGTTTTGCATGTGCCTTTGTTTTGACAGTTCGTCCTGCCCACTTCTGGCCACCTGATTTGGTTGATTCAATTATTGACTTCACTGCTGTTCCCTGTCCCACTCTGATTGCTTGCCCTACTTATACCCTGCTCATTTTGTGTTTCTTCATCTGGTTGTCCTGGGCACACACTGTAAGTTTTGCCTTGGCTCTGTAACTCTCTGGTTGATTTTTGTTACCCTGAACCTTTTGGACTCAACCCTTCTCTGGAGATTGATTATTTGAACCTATGCTCCAACTTTAGTTTTTTATGGACATTTTGCTGAACCCTGATTTTGAGAGCAATTGAATGTTGGAATTTTCTGTTTTTGGAATTGGTTGTCACTCTGAACTTTTGTGCCTGGGTTTTGGCCGCTTGAATTAAAGAAAAGAAAAAAAAAAAAACAACTGGAACTTCACTTTTTTCTGCATTTGGGTCCTCCTTATCTGACACCTGACAGACAGTTTCAGACGTTTGTCTGACAAATTCAGACAAACGTTCAAATACCATACTGAGTATGTGTGTATGTGTGTGTGTGTGTATCTGTCAGTGAGAGAAAGATGCTTACGTGTATGATTATGTCTGCATTTGACACTGAGACAGACAACAAAGCCCGATGCCAGAACAACTCCAGTCACACAGATAGCAGTGATCCCTAAAACACATCAACACTGATTGTAACAATGCACCACAGCGTAATAACTAGTTGTAACACAGAGATAAAAATATAGTTTTAGAGATTTCATTAATGTGCTCTTGGTCAATAATGTACAACAAATGTATGTTATCTGAAATCTACTCTAAATCAGAAAGGAGAGACTTGCTGCCTTCGGGGGACAAGAACAGATATCTGTAGACCATCTGACACCATTACACTATATGCTATTCTTGCTTTGAGTACTTAATTAACTACACACTTTTTAAACTTTTACTTTCACAAGTGAGATTTTTGTTTTACTTTTTATTTGTCTTTTTAAGAGCATTATGATTATTATATATTATTATTATGCTTTTACTGGAGAACTTGGGAAGTCTACCCTCTGTAATTATACTACTGCATGTCAACAGTAACAAAACACAGCAATTGAAAAAAAAACAAAAAAACTTCTTTACCAGCCAGCAACAGCAACAAATTTATTGTCGGTAGTGGTGGTGGTGGTGCTGATGGTGATGATGGCAATGATGATGGTGATGATGAAGAGGAGGATGGGAGCAACAGCTGTGATGATGGTGTTGCTGTTGAATATTAAGTACAAATGAACATAAGGACAATTAAATGAAAATTGCATAGGGATATATGAAATATATCATAGATTTTTAGGAGACTGTTGTTTTTGACTGTTGTTCTGTCTTCCATATTTATGAAAGGTTGGGTATGAGTCATGTCTTCTGAAACAGTCATAAATGTTTTGTGAGAAATTTACTAATTAATGCGTTTTGTATTAATCACATGTACAAACAAACACACACAAACACACACACACACGTGTGCGCAAAAACAACATCTTTAACATCACTATTGTAAAGCACCTCTATCATTATTAACATAAAACATCATCTCACCTTTTACCTCTAGCTTGACCTCTGTGATCAGAGCCATGCTTCCACTCATGCCCCCAGTCCTGACCCCACACCAGTAAACCCCAGAATCACTGCTGGTCAGCTCTCTCATCGTCACAGTGAAGAGACTCTGGTCTCTGTTATGGGCAATGGAAAACCTTCCCCTGGTTTCTTCTGTCCTGAATACTATCACGTCTGAACAGGTGGCATCCTGACCCAGTTTGCAAATGCATTTGCTTATATTAGCCGATATCTCTGGGTAAGGGCAGCTGAAGAGAACATTCCCTCCCACAGAACTAGTGACATAATGATGATAGCCACAGCAAGCATCTGCCAATCAATCACAATGTCATCATTAGTCTGAGTGTTTGTTCTCTCTCTGTGTGCTCGCACACACACACACACAGACACACACACACAAATGCACGCACACACACCAACAGGCACAGTTATTCTTCTATCATTCTCACTCTCCCTGTCTTTCTGTTTCTCTGTCTGATGTCATACATCTCTACATGCAGTGCTGACAGTGATGATGGTGACGCAACCATAAACCTGATGCCATTTTAGTTGTTTGTCCATAAGTGGCTTAGTTTACGTTACTGGCAAATTAATAATTACAAAAGTCAGGGAACCTAGTAGACTGAGTAGACCAAGTAAACCTATGTATATGACTGATAATGATATGCCATAGATTACATCATAATAATAATCATCATCATCATCATCATCATCATTGAAAAAATAGGGCTTCGCACCTTAGGCACTCAGGCCCTTATAAATTACCTTCTTTGACTTTCAGATTGACCTTGATTGGTTTGATCCCATTGTTAGCTTGACAGAGGTACCTCCCAGAATCTCCAAGAGTGAGTTGGTGGATATGGACACTAAATACACCAGCGCTGGTATTGTCAAATAATGTGTACCTTGAGTGTTCTTCAGTTCTCAGGCTGTCAGAGGGACATTTTTTTGTTTTTGGGTCTGCCTTGCAGAAGGACTTCTGCGGATTGACTTTAAATTTGCCTTGAAATCTACACATAATGAGGACACTTCCCCCTCGAAAGCCTTTAACTTGGAGTTCTCTAGTGCTTAGCCCCACTGTAAAACACAATAAATCACACCAAATGCTAGACAGAAAGACAAATGCCATCTCTAAAATGTCATATGAGAAAATCTGCACCATATAACTACTTTTACAAATGTTACAAAGCAGAGCCTTAATTTCTGTAACAGTACACATGCCCTTGGTACAAAGTGACACCTCTCAGACTCAGTAAATGTCGTAGTGTCAGTATGCTATTTTGGAAACAGCCAAGACAGCCATAGCCTGGACTGAGACCCTCAGTGTGTTATGAGATGTTCAGCTTGTTATCTCTGTCCTACCTGAAACCAGGATAAAGATTAAACTCAGTAGAACCGTCTTCATGTTTTTCATGGTGAAACTCTACCTATGTTTCTGTTGTATTGTCACCCACTTAGATCTGGACTAACATCTAGGCCACTCTCCTTTTGGTACAGTATGTCCTGTATTAACCACATCAACGCTCCTCCTATTATTGGCTTTACGTCACATAGATCTGTTGTAATGTATGATCGAGAGAGATAGCCTACAATATGGGCAGTTCTATGGAAACATGCCTTTCCATGGTATGACGTCAAATTTGTAAAAATGTAATCATCATTCACATCATACCATGCCATGGCATTGTGTTAGTTATTTATTTATTTATTTAAAGGGACTTCTCTCTCTGTTCTGCCTTTTTTTTTCTTTGAGAGGAAGAGGGCAAAGCATGCTGAGCAGTGAGAGAAATTAGGTACTTTCCTTTCAACAACAACCAAAAAAAAAAAAAAACCACACACACACACACACACACACACACACACACACACACACACACACACACACAAGGTAACAAACTGAAAAAAGAGGGAGAGGCGTGTGCAGCATCGGAAGTGGTCTGTTCCAAATATGGCAGGAAACACACAAATGACCAAGAATTGCCCTCTCTTCAGTAAGCGCTGCAAAAGCTGTGGAAAGATGAATCACTTTGAAAAGTCCTGTAGATCTAAACCCTTTGCAGAAGGCAAGCCTTCAGGAACACCAAGAGGGTACATGAACAGGAATCTTAGGATACTCAGAATGTATTCTAATGTGAAAGCAAAGAGGCCCCACTTCGAAGCAATGAAGTTTTTACCATGTTAGTTTCAACAGCCACACAGCAATAATTAAAAGTAAAAATAAACACTGGGTCAAAGCACAATGTCATGTCAAAGGCCACACTGAATGGTGGACCCCAAGACAGCCATTGACCCATTCATTCACGATCAGTTTGATTGACTTGACTGCCATAGGCACTCAAACACTGGGCTTTGCCGTTTAAAACCTGAACTGTGGCAGCCTCACATTTCAGAGAGCCTAAATGTGAACTCACTCTTTGGGCCTCTAAGACAGCATTAAACTGGGTCTAGTCAGTGGAACAGCGGAACATGTCATTGCTGATATGCCAGAAGCGCGAGTGTTCAGTGTGCTGGATGCAAAATGCAGATTCTGGTACATCCTTCTCAATGAGACATCATCGAGACTCACCACAGTGTTTCAGTGCTGCATGGAGCAGCTCTTTGCAGGGCTCCCTGTGAAATCATTGCTGTTATTGATGTCCTGATGACTGGACAGAATGTGCGCCATTGGTATCAAACTGAATCAGGGTAAATGCCACTTCAGGGTGTCTGAGGTCCCCTAGGTGGAACCCCTCCTCACAAGACAAAGTGTAAAAACCTGACCTAGGCTGTTCACCTACACATGTGTAAGTTAAAGCTACATTTATGTGATTTGATGGTTTTTTTTTACTATTATTTAAAGGGACTCTCTCTCTACTCTGGCAAACAGCAAGCTTTTCATTCTCTTTTTTTCTTTGAGAAATGAGCTGTGAGATAAATTAGGTTCTTCCTTTCAACAACAACCCCAAAAAAGAAAAAAAAAAAACAGGCATGTGCAGTATCGGAAACATACCCCCACCACAGCTGCAACGGTTCTTGGGCATGGCCAACTATCTATCCAGGTATCCATCTATCCAGGTGACCAACTATCTATCCAAGTTCAGACAACACTATAGCGAATTCACAGCACAATTATGGGGACTCCACATGGATTGGTGCTGGCTCGAAGAATATGAGGTCGCCTTCTCAAAACACACTGACAAGCCCATCAGCGCTGCAGTACTTGGATATCCACCAGCCAATGGTGCTGTCAGCGGATACATCCCAGCACGACCTGTGAGCGGTCTGTCTACAGCACAACAAGACAGTGGCTGTTGCCTCTAGAGCCCTCAGCGATACAAAGTCTCACTATGCACAGAACGAAAAAGAGCTCTTGGCCCTAGTTTTCGCATGTGAGAAGTTTCATGACCGGTGACTGTGGAAACTGACCAGCAGCCCCCTTTCACTATCACTATACTCAAGGCAACGATGCATACAGCCGCTACCCGCTTGCAGAGAATGATGCCAAAATTCCAACGGTACTACCTCTCTGTGATGTACAAGAGAGGCAAAGAACTCTATAAGGCAGACACACTCTCAAGGTCACTATGTCCCTATGTCATGGCTGTAGAGGTGCTATCCTCCAGACCAAATCTGGAGAAGCTTTTTTCCCCAAAAATGAGTCTGGAAAAGGGGGGTCATCTTATATTCAGGATTGTCTCGCCAATACAGTAAATCCATAGAATATGTAGGCTATTATGATGCCCATATGTAAATGAGATGAGGGATCTGAATACTGAACTGAAAGAATGGTTTGATTAGTCGAATAATGTATCTTCCATTACTAATCCCTGTCTGTGAGGGATTATAATTTGAGTCCTGGTGTCATATGACATGTCAAAAAGACAAACAGTTAGTGTCATCAATTCATCTTAGCATTAATAGGTGTGAAAAGGATGTCTCTTACTTTCTGTCAGGACAGATAAATCAGAATTTCTCTTCTTCCTTTTACTTTTTGTTTTTCTTTTCAGTTGTAACCTCACATACCAATCTCTATCACCACCACCACCAAAACAAACAAACAAACAAAAAATGTCATCTTATCATTATTGCTGGTTATATTGTGATTGTATACCACACAATGTGTTTTATTAGGGTTATATACCATAATATTTTAGGTCACAGCTCAAAAAAGACACAGCTGACAGTGGATAATCCAAACGCAAACATTGTACAAAATAATATGTGACTTATATGTCCTAAATTTCTTATATAAAATGATGCTGCTGCTTAAAACAAGAGTAAAAACGACGGTATCATTTACAGCACTGTTTCTTAACAACGGCATAGACTGATGTCATCTCATCTCTCCTGGGCGTGGCAGTAGTGCCACTCTCAGCCTGGCTGTCAGGGTTCCTGTGGAAGCTGACTGTGGAGTAGTTGAGGTCCACCGAGGGTTGAGAGGGTAACTGGGTGAGGACACAAACACTCTCAAGTGGGTTACTGATGCAACTGCTGCTCCTCTCTGCTGGGTTTGGGTCACTGCTGGTGTCCTTGATCTCCTCATAATCACAGTCTGCATGAGGCTGAAAGAATGAAATGAAAGATGCAAGTCACCTGAGATTTGATAGATTATTCTAATATAAGATCTGATTGTTTGTAGGTTTGTCCAATAACGTAGGTATTTTGTTCTATGATCGTTGACTGATGATTGTGATGATTGTTAAAACCAGGCCTGGTCACTATCAGGTGCAAAACCAAAAGCTCATTTATACATCCAAATTAACTGTAAAGCAAACATATGAAACGCATCCAAAGTATGAGGAAAATCCACAGTGAAAACATCTGCAAAATGACAATATACACTACTACACAACTATGCCAGTTTAAGTTGTGTACCAGCTTTGAAGTGATAAGAGTGACTGACTGTAAATGCCATTGTTAAATGTGTCTTGTGTAGTAGAATCTAGTAGGAGAATCCACTGACCGCTCTCTTGTTCCCCGTGTCTCTACTGGAGTCTGTGGTGGTGGGGAAGGTTGACACTGTGGAATAGACCACATACATGTTTAACCATTGGCTCACTGACAGACTTACTGACCAACTGACTAAGGGACTCAAGGAGGGAGAGAGAGGGGGAGAGAGAGAGAGAGAGAGAGAGAGAGAGAGAGAGAGAGAGAGAGAGACTCACTGGTTTTAAAATGTGCTATATCAATCAAATTTACCTTGACCTTGACATAATGAGTTTGCACGCTGGCAGCTGATGTACACAAAAACAGCAGTGATCACAATCACAGCTACAACTACACACACTGCTATGATCACCGGCTGACCTGTAAACACACACATATCACTGTACATATCACACTGTTTAGGTGCTCTCTATAAAGTTCTCACAGAGTATCTGACTCCATTAGAAAAAGACTGCACTACTGATATGCCATCAAAAGACAACGGCAGTCTATCAAATAGCATTTTACAGTATGGTTTATACTGTACATTTGTACAATCATATGGTATGAGCTAGATTTTTGCCGTTTGTTTGAACCTGAATGTGTTGGTGACAATGATGATGCTGACGACGACGACGATGATGATGATGATGATGATGATGATGAGGAGGAGGAGGAGGAGGATGGTGGTCTTGAATATTCACCTTTGACCTCTAGCTTGACTTCTTTGATCAGAGCCATGCTTCCACTCATGCCCCCAGTCCTGACCCCACACCAGTAAACCCCAGAGTCATTGCTGGTCAGCTCTTTTATCGTTACAGTGAAGAGACTCTGGTCTGTGTTATGGGAGATGGAAAACCTTCCCCTGGTTTCATTTGTCTTGGAAGCTATCAGGTCTGAACAGGTAGAAACCTGGGTCAGTTTGCAGAAGTGTTTGCTGTTTTTTGTTGACTTTTTGGGGTAACTGCAGCTAAACTCAATATCATCGCTTTCATGCTCTGTCTTTGAGATAGACTGACCACAGCAATCATCTGTGAGTAATTCAGAATTTCATTACACAAACAAACACACACACACACACACACACACACACACACACACACACACACACACACTGTACTGACTGAGCATTTGCACAGACATGCTGATTTCCTTCATTGACTGGATTAAGTATATTTCAGTAATCTCAAAGCAAACAACAGGTATGGACAAATGTTAAATATTAATATATGTTACCTTCACTGATGCTCAAGCTCACACTGATGTTCTTTTCATTTTGTGTTCCACACAGGTAGGTCCCAGAATCAGTAAAAGTGAGGTTTCTGATGAGAACACTGAATGCCCCATTGGTTTTGTTGTAATACTGAGAGAATCTGATATCTTTTTCAGTGGACACTGCCTCAAATGGACATTTGTTTAGGTTAGTCTTTGAGTCCACCCTACAGAAGCATTTCTTTTTGTCTTGTTGTGTGTAAATGAAATTACATTGAAATGAAATTACAAAGTCTGGCTTGCCACTCTGGCCTCCCTTGATGTTCACTTCAAAGTGACAACAAAATATTACATACAGTGTAAACTGTATAGAAGCAAAGCTTATTCAGAAACATCATAGTCAATCAATTCTCCATGACAAATAACATGGCATAGGCATAGGCTATGCCTCAGCAGATCAGCAGATTGCTTAGCTAAGAGATTTGTTTATGCTTTTAAAAGATCTACAGAAAGTATCAGAAGCTTATTGATCTACGGCTCTGTAGAGCTCCCTCTGCTGGCTACCCTGCACAACTCTCCTAACTCCTCTCCCAACACGACAACACTGTTTTGGACAGATAATACGCATTGCTTTCACACTGTTTGACCCGTGATGAACTCAGTTTCAGTCCCCAGAATATATCGGGGTCCAGTGTGAAAAGGGCTTTTGTTTGCTCTATGATTGTTGTCACGGTGAAGAGACTCTGGTCTCTATTCTTGCCAACGGATATTTCGGTAACACTGTCTATGAACTCAGTATTCCATAAACCATTATAAATCGATTCATAAGCGGTTATAACACATTTGTGAAGCCTTATAACTAATTACATTGGTATTCTTCATTTTCTTCAATGGGCATATAAGGACAATTAACAAACTGAAGTTTTATAATGCTTTGTGACAAGTGGTAAAAGCTTAAGATAACATATAATGCCTTATAAGCACAGGCATTAGAATATATAAACAGTTATGAACACTAATAACATTACTTATGAGACTTTATGAATGCATTACAAGCCTTAATGTTGTTATAATGCTTTATGAATACTGGGTTCATAAAAAGTGTTACCAACTTTATAATATTGTCTCTTAACAACAACATATTCAGTCTGATGCCATATCTTCTCTCCTGAGAATGTCAGTAAAGTCGTCCTCAGCCTGACTGTCAGGGTTCCTGTGGAAGTTCACTGTGGAGTAGCCGGGGTCCTTCGATGGTTCAGAGGGTAACTGTCTGAGGGCATAAACACTATCAAGTGGGTTACTGATGCAGCTCCTGCTGCTCTCTGCTGGGTTTGGGTCACTGTTGGTGTCCTTCATCTTATAGACACAAAAGTAGATGTAAAAGTATCAGTATTAGTCCAAATGAGCATGAATGAATATGACACACATCTAAAATATGATTAAAAAAATGCACAGTGAAACATTTACAAAATACCAGTAGACACATAAAAAACTACACAAACTGAAGCTGTGCACTAGAGTGTCTAGTAGGAAACAGTTTCAAGTAATAAGAGTGACTGACTGTAAATCCAATTATTTAATGTGTTTAGTGTTTAAAAACAGGAGTATCTGCGGACAGTTCTCTTGTTCCCCATGTCTCTACTGGAGTCTGTGGTGGTGGAGGAGGTGGAATAGGCCAAATACATGTTTAGCCATTGACTCACAGACAGACAGAATGAACAAAGGAATGAATGCATGGCTCTTTAATAACAAGCTGTTGCATTTTTCTCTATACTGACCAAGGAGGTCGCTGTTGTCTGTTGTGAATGTCCTTACATGTATAAACGAAACAGAATTGCACATCAGTTCGTTGTCCACTTAGGCTCCTAATGCACATGTGCATGCTTGAAACTTTAGTTTTATATTTCACAATTAATGAGCGATATCAAAACGGGAGAGAGAAAGAGATAGATAGATAGATAGATAGATAGATAGACAGATAGATAGAAAGAGAGAGAGAGAGAGACTCACTACTGTTTTAAAAAGTGCTAGACCTATATAAATAAAATGACCTTGACCTTGGCATTGACATTGACCTTGACCTGACTTGAATGAGCCTGCATGGCAACACCTGTAGTATACAGAAACAGCAGTGATCACCACCACCACAGCTACACCCATACACACTATATATACTCATCACATATACTCATGCTTATATATACACATCTCATATACTCATGCTTATATATACACATCACATATACTCATGCTTATATCACACTGTTTAGGTGCTGTCTATAACATTCTCAAACAGTACACACACCATTAGAAAAGAACTGCACTATGTATGTTATGTATATCTGAAGACAACTGTTGTCTATGAAATAACTTTTTACAGTATAGCTGATTTAAAAAAAAAAATGGTATGGATTGGATATTTGCTGTTTGTTTGAACCTGAATATGCTGGTGGCAGTGAGGGTGATGATGATGATGATGATGATGATGATGAAGTGTTTGCTCTTGTTTGTTGACTCCTTGGGGTAACTGCAGCTGATCTCAATATTATCGCTTTCATGGGCAGTCTTGGAGATTGACTGACCACAGCAATCATCTGTGAATTTTTCAGAATTTCATCACACACACACACACACACACACACACTGTGTTGACTGAGCATTTGCACACACATGCTGATTTCTTTCATTGACTGGATGAAGTATTTTGCAATATAAATAAAAACAATAATATATAATACCAAGCGGAAACACAGAAATAAAGTCCTAAACAATAAAAAGCATGGCAAATAACAGAAGTCCAGGGGTTACACATTGATGTTAGTTATCTTCACTGATGCTTAGGCTCACACTGGTGCGCCCATCTCCATTGCGTTGTCCACACTGGTAGTTCCAGAATCTTCCTGAGTGAGGTTTCTGATGAGAACATTGCACGCCCCATCGTTTGTGTTGTAATACTTCGGATCGGATCGGATTTCTTTTGACATAACAAATGGGACATGTTTTAGCTGTAGAGAAGTAAAGCTTACGTATTCAGAAAAAAATCTGAGTCAATCATTTCTCCATGTCAAATCATACTCACTGGATTGGCATGCCATGTTTTCCAACAGAAAATAAAATCAAATTAAAAAGGCAGCACCTAAAATTCACTGCATCTAGTTTTTTTATTTTTTTATTATCTATCTATCTATCTATCTATCTATCTATCTATCTATCTATCTATCTATCTATCTATCTATCTATATTTATCTCTCTCTTTATTTTTGTTTTTTCTTTAAGCTGTTATTTTGTAGAGGTCAAACATACATAAAGAATCTGCCATAAAATACATTCACCTCATATTTATGCAGTATTGCTGGCTGACCAAAGATAAATTGGTAGAGAGAGAGAGGAAGAGAGAGAGAGAGAGAGAGAGAGAGAGAGAGAGAGAGAGAAATGAAAAAGTAAAAGATAACATAACATTATGATTTGTATGGACATGTGGTCATGTACATGTATAAACAAATATGCTGTATGTATGCATAACTTCTAACTTCTGCAGTTCTTAGTCTACAGTATTGCATTTAATACTGTAACCTACAACTAATACAAAATGTTGCGGCCCGAACACTCACCAGGACTAAAAAATATGAACATATCTCTCCTATCCTTGCTTCCCTACATTGGCTCCCTATTAAAAGTCGAATTGATTTTAAAATACTCCTCCTAACCTACAAAGCCCTCAAGGGCGATGCACCAACATATATTAAAGACTTACTTGTCCCTTACCACCCTCCTAGAACCCTAAGATCCCAAAATGCTGGTCTCCTTGTAATCCCAAGAATATCAAAATCTACGATAGGAGGAAGTTTTGTTACCGTGCACCCCTCCTGTGGAATAATCCCCCCCCCCACATTCGACAAGCGGACACTCTCAATACCTAGACTCTCAATAGTCTAGACTTAAAACCTTCCTCTTTACTGTTTCCCATAGTTAGGGATGGTGCATGGCAAATCATCACTTCTCATGGGTCTTTTGGAAGAGACTGCCTCTGCTGTTGCCCCCAGTTGCGAGGCATGGCAGCCACTGACCATCCCTGCAGTGGTGCTGGGTTACCATGCATCATACCTTAGTTATGCTGCTATAGCCTAGCCCCGCCGCACAACCTTCATGTGTCATGCCGTACAACTCCCTCTCTCTCTCCTTCAGCTCTCTCTCAATATTTATATATATATATATATATATATATTTATACACATATATGTATGCCCAAATTACACATTTGCTTTCTGATGTGTGAGCCTGGCCTAATTCACTATTTTCCTCCGTCCACAATTATCTTTGCTGAGTGTCATCCCTGCCTCATTCCGGCGAACTCCTCTCACCCTACCCTCCTGAGTGGACTACAACCAACACTACGGGAGGCCCATGTCAGGACCGACTCCCCATCACAGAGGACCTTCCTGGACGCTGATGCTGGGCCCGACTCCCCTTCCTGAGGCTTTGTGATTGACCCCCCCTCACAATGGCGCTGTCAAATGGACCCTTACAGTTACCCTCAGGACCCATCTCACTCCTTTGAGTTTGTCACTATGCCTGGCCGCTGCTACATTGTCCAGCTATAATTCCTGATAACCACCTATAGACTGACTACCATGTAATGTAAAAGAAGGATAATACTCTATTATGAACTAATATGAACCTTAGCTAAAACCATAGGCAACGTATAGTCTGTCATGGTTACTACTGATTGTAATTTTTCTCCATGACCCCTGGCAGTTGGGTTAGCCCCTTGAGTCGTGGATCTGCCCAAGGTTTCTTCCTAGATTAACTGAACATAAGGGAGTTTTTCTATGCCCCTGTTGCTCTTGGGTGCTCCTTCTGTGAAGCGCCACGAGACAATACTATTGTAAAAGGCGCTGTATAAATAAAACTGAATTGAATTGAAAAATAGCTGACACCCCTCACAGCTATGTGTGACAAAAGCTGTGTGTAAGAAAAACTGTGAGAACTGACGAACAGAAAGGAAAAACAGAAGACATCAGAAGTAGATATCAGTCCTGAATCACTGTTAGAGAAATTCCATTAGCTTCTAAAGGGTTTTGGGAAATTCAAATCTGGAGAATACATTTGTCACTTTCATAAATCTTTCATAATGGATAATGAATGCAGGTAAACCAATTACAGAAGTACATGATGTATTTCCCAAAAACGTGTGTGTACAAAATGACTACAATGAAGAATGGTCAGGCAAGAATAGCAGGCTGTGTTTAGCCCACATAAATATGAGCGTGTATGTGAAAGGAATAGAAATAGCTGTTCTGTGAGCCAGTCTGTTGGTCAAGGAAAAGAAAACCAGTCAAATACAGACTGCAGGAATGGTGTAGGATACACATGACCAATTCATGACAGGGTTGTATGACAGTTTTAGTCTATTCTGAGCTGAAAACAACAGCTGTATATAAGTATATAAGGAGTATATAAGCTCTACTCTCAGTATGGTAAATTGCTTGTTTTCATGACTACAACCCAGTGCATGAATAAACCAACCGGACCATCTTAAAACCTTTGTTGCCTTGTCAAGTTCTTTGAAATCTTTGTTGAGCATCCTAAATTTGACACAACAGTGACTCGACTGATACATTTATTATTTTATGTATTGTAGGCCTATACACCATCACAAAATTCATGACACATATCAGATTACCACTCAGACACTGCATTTAAACCTCACACATCTCTCTCTCTCTCCCCCTCTCGTTCTGATTTCTGACATCTTACATTTACTGTGTTTGGCCACTAGAGCAATCATTGCTTCACAAAATTAAATGCACAGAACAGACAGACATTCAAAATGAAAACACTGTACAAATCAATATCAAATTCCAAATTTGATAACATTTCAAAACATTCAATTCCAAATTGGATTTAAACAGCTAGTCTTCTCTTAACAACGGCATACACTGATGTCACCCTATCTTTCACAGGCATGCATATAGTAACATCCTCTGCATGGTTGTCCGGTTTCGTCCTCAGCATGGTTATCCGGTTTCGTCCTCAGCGTGGTTGTCCAGTTTCGTCCTCAGCGTGGTTGTCCAGTTTCGTCCTCAGCATGGTTGTCCAGGTTCGTCCTCATCGTGGTTGTCCGGTTTCCTGTGGAAGCTGACTGTGGAGTAGTCAGGGTCCTCAGAGAGCACAGAGGGTAACTGGACAAGAGCATAAACACCCTCAGGTGGGCTACTGATGCTCATGCTGCTTTTCTCTTCTGGGTTTGGGTCACTGCTGGTGTCCTTGATCTTGTCATAGATACCCTCTACCTGATGTTGAAAGAATGAAACAAAACATGCAAGAAGCAAGTTTCACTAAATTGCTTAGTCTATTCAGTCATACGTTTCTGATCATTTTACTGTCCACATTCACCATATCAGTTAAAATAAAGAAAATGTATGTCTTAATGAACTTCATGGCTGAATTACGATACATGAGACATGTCCAAAACATGAGAAGGTGCAGCATCACCAATGAACTTGAACACCAGTGAAGTTAATTACACACAACACTTTTTACTTTCAACACCAGCATGTGGCTGTGGTTGTATACTTCTGGAGACCTCCAAGTGATAAGAGAAACTGACAGTAGATGCAGTTTTTGTATAAGTGAAGGAAGCTGATCCACTTACTGGTCTACTGCTTCTTGTCTCTCTATAGGAGTCTCCACTGGAGGAGGGAGCTGAATCTGTGGAATAGACACACGTGTTTAACCATTCACTGTGGAATACACCACACATGTGTAAACGTCAGACTAAACACTGGATGGATGGATAAATGAATGAATGAACGAATGAATGAATAAACAGTAACAACAGACCATTCATTTTTGTATTTTTCTGTTCATCACCATGCATCCAGTTACCAAGTAATCCAGTTTGAATTTGAATACAGTGGAAATTCCTTATAGTTGCATCTAATTTTATCTCTCTATAATGATCATGAAACTGTACACATTCACATCTATTTTGGAAGCTAGATGTATTTCCAGTTGAACTACACATAATTATGTTTACCTCAGCGGCGGTGCCGCTAGAAATTTGGGGCCCTATGACAGAAAATAATTTTAGGCCTTCCTAACATTAATTATAACATTAACATGTTCTCTGGCTCTATCAATGCCAGGCCGTTGCAATCATGCTAAGCTACCCCCCTGCTCTTTAGGCTGCTAAGAGAAAAAGAGAGTGAAAGACAGAGGGGGAGAGAGAGAGAGAGAAAGAGACTCACTTGATGATTTGACACACCAACATTTGAAAACAACACTGGTCATCACTACTCCCACAGCTACACCCGCGCACACTGCTATGATCATCAGATGAACTGTACAGAACAGATGGAACACACCATATCTATGTTTAGTTCATACTGCACAGGTTGTTTCTAATATACAATCAAACATATACACAGAGACATTCAGTAAATGAACTAGATGTACCGCCTAGTGGTACATAATGTGACTGCCACACATTGCAGCATGTGCCATCCAAAGAAAATGAATGTCCATTCATACTGTGAAGATTCTCCAGGTTCATTGTAGTGAAGGTGTTCAGCTATATGCAACTGGGCTTCTTTTTTTGGAGCTTGGAGCTTAAAGACAATCACCTTTAATCCAAAAGGCTTCTTCAGCTTTGGCCTGGTGATGGGAAGACCAGGAGATTTGGGTGTTACTGTGAGCTGTAGATGAAATGTCTTTAAGCCTTAAAAGGAAGTCCAGTTGTATGTAACTGAACACCTCGTCTTCTCATCTCTTGACACCTTTTGAACCACAGGTCGTACAGATTTACGCTTATGAGTTATACACATCAACACACATAAATACTGTTCACACATGTCCACGGTCTGAATTTCTTCTTTAACATAATAGTTTGTGAAATTGAGTGAATTTGTGAATTGTGTGTGAAGATATATCCCAGCAGACCAAATAGCTTACATGCTATTAGCCTAATAGGGCTACATGCCCTCCAAGTTTCATTAGCCACATGTGCCAGTGTCCCCAAACAGTTTTTGCAGGGGCACCAGCACAGGGAAGGAGCTGTTCCTGGGGACCGAAATAGCTGAGGATATATGAGCCCAGAGAAGTTCTATGCCCAGTGAGTTTTAAGTGACTCAGTGTTTCGGTGTTCTGAGAACCACTGATGGTAACTGCTGCAAAATATGCTATTTTTGTGTGTCAATCGGTGGCACTATGCCACATATGTGTTGAGGGCTTGTTGGATGCAGCTCATTGAGACCTATATTCCACTGAATTTTAATTTGCCAGGGCACTACGGTTCTGTTGTTGTTCCATGAACACTGATGCGCTATGGGCCTACTGTAGTGTTGCTTTTGTCAGCAAAAATTATGACTAAATAATGCCATCAACGAACCTTTATCATGTAACAGAAACGAAATTAGACACAACGTAAATGCTGGTCATTTGGCAATAAGTATAATTAAATACATAATGTAATATTGTTGACGAATAAAAATGAGACTAAATTTACAAAATTGAAAAACTATGCTAACATGTCTCTTCATTTTTGTTGACTAAAACAAGATGAGATGTATACTAGCTTTTCGATAACATTTCAAAGAACAGATGATAAACCTATTTGCTCCATGTTGCAAAACTTCCATACAGTTTTTCTTTAGGGTAAGGCTACTATATGTAAAAGAAAATGATTTGCTGTGATACAGTGCTTATTGTATTCCCAATTTTGTTGGTATGCAAAGCAGTTTCCTACATATGGTGCCTAAGCTCACACATTTGATTGAACTGTCAGGTCAAATGAACAAAATGTTTTTGTTGAAAGTCTTTACTGACATACCTATTCGTTCTGTAAGCTGTTAATAACAGATAAGCATTAGACTGTAGTAGGTGGTAGGTGGTAAGTCTAAACCTAGTGGCCTATGTGCAATTCCAAAGCAAGGTTATTTTACGATGAGACATCTTTTGTTCAAAATCCCATCTTCCTCCAATGAAAATGTCTCTGATTTTAATGTCCTCCTATACTCCACCTATAAAAGCTTGATGCAAAGACTAGACTAAAACTGAAATCAGATAGGCTGCCAAAAACAACACGTCAATGTTACATCTCAACAAAGTTTCAAGGGACCCAGTGTTTCAGTGCCCTGGGAATCGCTGACAGAAACCTCAGCTCAGGTGGTACAATTCTCGAGTTATTCCCCCAAAATGGTATCGGACCACCTCATGTTCTCAGAACCAAAGCCATTAAAACTTCAGTGGATCTACATGCCCAGCGAGTTTCACAATGTCCGGTGTTTTGGTGACCTGGGGACGGATGACTGAAAATCATTGCTGTTTGTTACCTGCTGATCCTGATAATGTTTCTGCTGAAGGTGAAGATGTTGATGATGATGATGATGATGATGATGATGATATGGAGGAGGAGGGGGAGGAAGAGGAAACATAAGGCATCACAGAGGATGATGAAGGCTCTGGACTGGGGTATTTACCTTTGACCTTCAGTTTGACCTCTGTGATCTGAGCTATGCTTCCGCTCCTGCTCCCAGTCCTGACCCCACACCAGTAAACTCCAGAGTCATTGCTGGTCAGCTCTCTCATCGTCACAGTGAAGAGATTCTGGTCTCTGTTATGGGAGATGGAAAACCTTCCCCCGGTCTCATTTGTCTTGGATGCTATCAGGACTGAACAGGTGGAATCCTGGCTCAGTTTGCAGAATGTTTTGCTATTATCCTTAGACTCCCTCGGGTTCTTGCAAATGATCTCAACACTGCCTCCCACATGGCCAGTCTTGAGATGGATTTACCACAGCAACCATCTGTGAACACACACACACACACACACACACACACAGAAGGGGAGAGAGAGAGATAGAGAGACACTCTTAGGCTCTTCTCCTGTCCATCAGTCACACATCAGTAAAAAACAAGCTGAAATCACTACTATGATGATGTAAGAAGCACAGTATGTCACCTTTGATACTCAGGATCACTTTGATGCATTCATCACTTTTGTGTGTTCCACATAGGTAGGTCCCAGAATCTCTCCCAGTGAGGTTTCCAATGTGAACATTTAATATCCCGCTGGAGTTGTAATGCTTAGAGAGTCTGCTATCTTGTTCAGTAGATTGTCTTTCATGCAGGCATTTCACAGAAGTTGGGTCTGCATCCACTTTGCTGAAGTATGTCTCATTGTCTCCTTGGGACGCCTTGAAGTTACATTTAATGATGACATCACGCCCAGAAAATCCTTTGACTGTTAATTCAGTCTGACTCCTCACTTCGTTCAAATGGCACAAAAATATGACATGAGTAATGGTTGTAGAATAGTAACTTTCTTGTTCAGATAATCATCTCTCCTGCTCTGCTTCTACATACTCCTTTCCACACAACCCCCAAATGGAGTCTGGCACACTATATAGCCAGCAAGGGGAAAGCTAACTGGCTAATGCTAAGATGAAAACGAGAGGAAGTGCCTTGCTAATCGGCTTAAGCTAACCAGCCAAATCCTGACCTCCTGAGGGGACAGCTAAATGGTTAATGCTAACAAGCTAGATACAGGCCCCTCTTAGTGCTGCTCCTCCGATAATATCAAAATGTATTTACTTGATAAAAGCACATTTTCACTTTACACAAGAAAAGTAAACTGACAGTTGGATGCAACCCTTCTATAGAGACATAAACAGCTATATCAGCATCTGCATCACTGTGACACAAACTTCTAATGGATGGTCTCTTGTGTGTTTTTGTCGATTGGTTGTCTGTTGTTTTCCTTACCTGAGTTCAAGAAGAGCACATAAATCCAAATACTCTTCATTTTGGGAGGAGGCTTCCTTTGGCTGCTCCCTTGCCTAAATCACTCTCCAATGTTCTTGTCCAATGTAGTGTAAATTTAAAGAGAGTGCAATAAGTATGCCTCTGTGGTTTTTAAGGTGGGCCCTCCTCTTTCCTGTCTCTGCTTAATACACAACCCACAAGGCAGGAAAGAAAAAACTGCCTAAAGACAGACTGAGAGATAGATAGAGAGAAAGATTGAGAGAGAGAGACAGAGAGGTTAGAGATGTATGGCTAACTGCAGGGCACATGTATCACAATATTGCAGTTCATCCAATAATGTCAGAAATGTAGATAAAGGTAGCGTTGAAATCTAGACGCACACTACTAGTAGCAAAGCGTGTACGTCTAGCCACGCACCATAAGGTCTGACCAGGCCTGTCTGGCAAGGTCTGACAATGCTCTATCTTTCTGGAGAGGGCTCAGCAAGATAACAACAGGGCTGTCAACAGTGGCCAAGCAATAGCGAACATTTGAATAGGCTTTGGTATCGACATCTATGGCAACAGCTGTACCATTGTGACACAGAATTTGAATGGATGTCAGTTGTCTTTATTGAGACACTTTTTCCTTAGGTTACTTGAGGTAAAGAACAGGGCTTTTACCTTGCCTTGACCAACATTATTCTAGTGTAGCTTTACAGAGAGTAAACTAAATGTGGTTTGGTGCCTTGTAAGATTGGTCCTCCCCCTTCCTGTCTCACTGATAAACAACCCACAAGGCAGAGACAGAGAGAGAGAGAAAGAGAGAGAGAGAGAGAGAGAGAGAGAGAGAGAGTAAAAATATAATTTTACTTTCTTGACTTTTAAGGTTGAAAAAAGTAAAACATGTAAACTGAATACAATCATGTAATTAACTGACAAAAGGCAACAGTGGCCAGTCCAATTCAAAATGGTGGACTACAAAGACAAGGCAACAGTGGGGATATGTTCAGTAAACTCTAAGTCACTCCTCACTTTGAGTAGAACAGGTTTCACAGGAGCATTATCATAAATGCTGTTTGAGGGTGACAAATATCTATGGTGGTGGCTACAGTGATGCTGATAGGCTACTTCTCCTCTGACAGCATTTTATCACAGGAAGTGATGCACTGAGCAGTCTGCAACATATAAATCCAGACACTCTTCATTTTCATTCTCAATCTCTTCAACTTGACTCACTTCTTTATTTGCTATGTCCTGCCTATTTCTGTTCGAAAGTTGAACTACAATAAACTGCAGCTTAAGAGTGTGTCCCTGCCTTTTCCTCTCTCTCTCTCTCAGTTAGTCAAAGTGCAAAGAGAGAGAGAGAGAGAGAGAGAGAGAGAGAGAGAGAGAGAGAGAGAGAGAGAGAGAGAGAGAGAAATATGCTCTATGTGTGTCAGTAGTTCTTCATCTTGTGTTGCTGTAACTAGCACCCCTCACCACAAAGTGGGTGTAAACTGTGAGAACTATTCTCAGACTAGGACCTGAAAAAACACATGAACTGACACTTCACTCCAAAGTATGAGTCTACAAAGTCTACATAAAAGGCATGTTAATGCACTTACTTGTTCTTTATGAGTGTTAGTGCACTTACTTGTTCTTTATGTTGATCAGCTAATAGTAAACTAGGAAGGTTGGACACAGACTCTGGACACTTAAACTTATAGGTAAACAAATATGGTTTGGCATAGATGCTGAGCAATACATTTACATTACATTTATGCACTTAGCAGATGCTTTTATCCAAAGCGACTTACAAAAGAGGATAACATTCAAGCTACAACACAATAAAAGAAGCTAACAAAGAGGGCATATTGCTAACATAAAAATTGCAGTATTTTAAGTTGAAAGTGCAATTATATATATATTATAGTATAAAAGAGTGATTGAGTATAAGAGGTTAGGTGCATTCTCAGAATTCAAGCCAGGAGATATTCTTGGAAGAGCTGGGTCTTCAAGAGTTTCTTGAAGGTGGTAATTTTTTTATTTTTTTTTTTGAAATAAAAAAAAGTGTCAACTGTGTCGCGAGGCTTAGTGGCTTTTTTCAAAGTAAGTGGTATGCCTCGCCACTTCCTTTGGAAAATGCCGCTAAGCCTCGCGACGCAGTTGACACTTTTTTTTATTTTGCTGCTATAGACGAGGAAAGTAACACCATGCCCTGAACCCACCCCCTCCACATGCACATGCACATGCACACTCACATGTACACTTGTTCACCTACATTATCTAACATCTAAAACCTCACTCTCTCTCTCCCTCCCTCTCCCTATCTCCCCCCCTCTCCTTCTCTCTCTCTCTCTCCCCCTCCCTCCACCGACCCTCAGCACCGATGCTTTACGGTGGCGTATTCGCAGGCAGTGTCTTCTGCGTGCACAACAGCGCCCTCTGTCTGGAGTGAAGCAGTGGTGCTGTCCCTGCTCTGCTGCTCTGGATTCCTGTGGAATCGCACTGTAGCATAGCTTTGGCCATCGGACAGGTCTGACACATCACAGAGGTCGGCAGGAGGATCTTGAGGATTGTCCCTTGATGTCCTGGTAGCAAGATGAGGGCACAGATTCTGTGGAAAAGAGAAAGACACAATATGCCAGGTTTGCAATGGGTAGACCTAACACACACACACACACACACACACACACACACACACAAGCGGAGACATCACTAAAAATAGATGACATTTTTATTTGACGTATTTGACATACAAGAGTGTTCACTTCATGACACCAACACATTGCCTCTTGTGCGTCACTCTGTGAACTGTAATTCAGTGTCATAAGCAAGTCTTTTTCTCAACCTCGTTTACATATAGTCTGTCATCATGTCACCATGCCAACTGTGGTTCAGAGGTTTGCACCATCACTGACTAACATAACAGCTGGCAAGGCATATATTTGAAAGGGCAGGGACATCATGGACTATTACATCCTATGCTTTACCAAGACATGGTTAATTCAACTGCCCTTCCCCCTCCCCAACACACACACACACACACACACACACACACACACACACCACTCCCCTCCAAATATGTCCCACTGTTCACTTTTAGCCATCTCCAACTGTTAGATGTTTTGCTGCCATACCGGACAAAATATTTTCAGTAGCAAATATGATTTATACTACGACTGTTACTGAAAGCTGTTGGACAGTATAAGAAATGAAGACAGGGCGAATCCTAATGTAATGTAATGTAATGTAATGTTATCTAACCCTAAGCTCTGAATCCTCAAAGGCTTAAGTGGCATGATTTTTTGTAAAGCCAAAATCCAAGGTAAATTCAACCACGATAAACCAACAAATTTTGCGACTTGACAGTTTGGTGACCAGGGATGGATGGATAAATCAATCAATCAATCAATCAATCAATCAGTCAATCAAAACTAAGAGGCTGAATAAGAGAGACACTTAATCAATGTTCTGTTATGTGTGTGTCTAAGGCATATGAAGCCACCAAAGCTCAACATCAGCACAGCAAGAGTCAGGCATACTCCTATGACTAAAGCTGAATCTGAAACACACACACGATGAAACACACACATGCACACTTCATTTTAGTGTCAATGGCATTTGGGCATTTGTCAGGACATTTTTTTCACTGTGAGTTTGCGTGTGTGTGTGTGTGTGTGTGTGTGTGTGCGCACATGCATGAGTGCACTTTATCTGTCTGGGCCACCTGCTGAGCTATTTTTCAGTCTTTGTTTAAATGTGTGGTTCCAATCCTCACACTGAACTGGAAACACCTGGTGTTGAGCCTCAAAGCATCATTACCTCAGGCCAAAATTGTGCAGTCATTTAAAATGCGTGTTTTCTACCATCCATAGTTTAACTACAATATGGGATGTGGATCATCATGGAAAACCAGGGAAAGACATGGAACTGTAAAATCCCAACTTTTTTATGTTTAGGGAAGTGATGGGATTCTGAAATGTCACTAAAAAGTCACAGTGGACTTGTCATTCCAGAGGTAAAACATAGAGCAGAGTAATATAAAAGGTAGGCCTACACTGTATGCCAGTGATTCACAACCAGGGGTACACGAGCACACTGCAGGGGGTAAGACAATAACCTGTGGCACTCCACGCCAAAAATAATCGTTGTGTAAAAGTCGTGTTACGTTCTATTTTCGGAGAATCATCAACACGTGTGAGTGAGGGGGTTCTCATGGTATGACAAAAAGGCTCAGGGGGTACACGAGACAAAAAAGATTGGGTAACACTGCTGTATACTGTAGTACATGTGCTACATGCTACCTCCAACACATACTTTTCAAACTACCTCCACACACATACTTTCCATACTACCTCCACAAACATACTTTTCATACTTTTCCTCAAGCCTATGGTATAAATGACACAAATGTCTATACTTGTAGGCCATGAAGAGGTAGTGATATTGAACTTAACGTTACTGAAAAGTTATGGGATTGGTTTACCTACTGATGATTGGCATGTAGTTATCATTGGCTTGGCTAACGGGTGAGTGACATGTAGTTACAATAACATTCACTTACCTACTGGTGAGGTTGATGGAGGCTAAGATGGCACTTCTGGGTGTGTGAATCACATTTCAGTGGCATAGGTTTAACATATAGTACATTTATGTTTTCAATTAAACATTTGATAAAAGGCTCGTCATACCTACAGGTGAGTGTGATGAGTGTGGCTCACTCTCATTCAGTACAGAAATGATGAAAAGCCTCAGAAATGAGGGAGCTAGCCTGCTAATATTGTATGTACTTTGCAAGTTCCTAGAGCCTGGTAGTTACATTTACATTTACATATTTAGCAGACACTTTCATCCAATGTGACTTACAAAAGATGATAACATGAAGCTACACAATGAAAGAACAAGAGTGCATATTGTTAACATAAAAATTTCAGTATTTTAAGTTGAAAGTGCAATAGTGTAATAAAAGTGCAGTATAAAGGAGAGTTTAAATATAAGAGGTTAAGTGCATTCCTGGTATTCAGAATTCAAGCCAAGAGTTAGTTAGGTTCGGCTGATATGCAAAACAATTGTGCATTTTTTGAGTAAAGCATGAAAGTGCCCCTATGTAATCTACACAACCTGACGTTTCATTTCAGATGTGGAGGCATTTTGTATCTGGCCTCTGGTGACCTTCTGCAGTTTCTTGAGTTCATCATTGCATTTCATAAAAAAAATATGGACTGATTTTTACACACATTAATATTCCAGAATTCCACTGTTAGGTCTGAAAAAATCTGACAATTTCTCCACTTTCTGCTATAATATGGAAAGGCCTGTAACTTGAGAGCTGCTTCTATTTGTAAGATTATGTTTAGCTTGAAGAGAGTGAGTGAGCCCTTAGACTGTCAGGTGTTAGGGTAATGTGGTCATGACCCCGGATCTCTGGTGTAGCAGTCCTTTGCTTATCCCACTAATCCACCCTCACGTGGGGAAATTGAATGGATATGCAGAGAATCAGCAGGTTTAGTTTCAAAAGGGAACACTTTACTTGAAACAAAGGAGTCGTCAGTGAGTTCCGAAATTCAACAGAGATTCCACAAAACAAGACAGGGTTCCTGCAATCTAAAAAAGGCAGGCAAAAAGAAAAAAGAAAGAAGAAAGAAGAAACCAGCACAGAAGTTTGCAGCTCAAAACCGACTAACCTGGTGGCTCACGAAAACTCAGCAAAGGTAATGAGACAACAGCCTCCTTAAATAGTCCCACCAGTCAGCTAATCACTGTCAGTTATTCACTTAACCAATCACACACAGAGAAGGTTAACCAATGGAAAAAAAGGCAAACAGAATAATGAAACACAGAATGGTGACATCTAATGGCCAGTTGAACATATGACAGGCTTGAAAAGTCCAGCAGATCTGACATAGACATGTTGGTGATGATCAAGTCTTTCTGAGTGAGGAGTTTATATTTCTCTAGGAGAAGCTGTTCATGGAGCCGCTTGGTTCAAGTGTTTGTTTCTGACACGCTAGTGGATCAGCAAGCAACGTCTGGCAGGGTGGTCAAGCTCGTCTTAGCTTCGGTAGAGAGGCTGATTAACTGCTCCCCCCCTTTTCTTTCCACTGAAATATAATCAAACACAAATCCGAATAGACTGATTTATATGATGTTTTTTGGACAATAGGTTGCTTTGTTATTTTTATATGGCAAATTTGATCCTTTTTTGCAAAGTTGTTTGATCTACACTTTTAAATACTGTTTAAACTACTGTTTTCCAGTGACATAAGAGTTTTGGCTGTTTTCCAGTGTGGCTGAGTTTTGGCTTTTGGGAAGATCCACACACACACACACACACAGACACCACACGTCATGTTGGTTAGTCAGAGGAGTAGAAAACCTCCAAATACACACATTCCGTTTATCACAGTACAACTCCCATGGCCCTGAGAGCCTGAGAGAACTTAACAACTTGTCGTTTACAAAAAAAGAAATGAAAAAAAAAAACTTCCCCTTTCACGTCTCACTTCTAAGTAGACTTTTGCTCCTTTTCACAGTAGACCGTTTCCCTTTTCTC
Organism: Tenualosa ilisha; assembly: GCA_015244755.2. Lineage (NCBI taxonomy): Eukaryota > Metazoa > Chordata > Actinopteri > Clupeiformes > Clupeidae > Tenualosa > Tenualosa ilisha. The sequence continues at coordinate 196,857 of PYXC01002331.1, read as the reverse complement.
TCTCCTCTCAGAGTAGACTTCTGCTCTCTCTCTTTCTCTGTCCCTCTCATGACCTTTCTTATGCTCAAACTATTATACCATGCTAAAAAAATGGCTAGCAGCCAGACCAATGGTAAACGTTTATGCATTTATCAGACGCTTTTATCCAAAGCGACTTACAATTTTGTCAACTATCAATTGTTCAGGGCCAGTCTCCCCTTGAGCAACTTAGGGTTAAGTGCCTTGCTCGAGGGCACAGCAGTGGCAGCTGAGATTTGAACCCACAACTTTTCAGGCTACTTGCACACTTGCCTGGTTTTGACTCCTGCCTGTCCCCCGACTCTGCTCAGTTCTGCCGCTTCCTGGTTTCGACTCCTGCCTGTCCCTCGACTCTGCTCTGCTCTGCCGCTTCCCGTTGACGACCCCTGCCCGTCTACGACTCAGCTCGGCTCTCCAGTCCCTGGCTTCGACTTCTGCCGGTCCCTCGACTCTGCTCAGCTCTACCGCCCCCTGGTGACGACCTCTGCCTGTCTACGACTCTGCTCTGCTCTGCCGCTTCCTGGTTTCGACTCCTGCCTGTCCTACGACTCTGCCGCTTCCTGGTTTCGACTCCTGCCTGTCCCTTGACTCTGCTCAGCTCTGCCGCTTCCTGTTGACGACCCCTGCCTGTCTACGGTTCTGCTCGGCTCTCCATTCCCTGGCATCGACTCCGGCCTGCTCACGACTCCGCTCCATCCTGCTGTTCCGGATTACGACCCACCGGCCCTGCGCTCCCCAGCTACTGCCGCCTGCTCGCAACGAGGCGCTCCATTGCCTCGGCCCCTCCTCCTGGGGCTCCCTGGTTCCAGTGCTGCGCGCTCGGTCGAGCGTCTCCCCGGATACTAGTCCGCCCCTCCCGGGGCGTTTTGTCTTTTTCCCCATTTCCCCGAACCCTTCAATAAACTTGTGTGTAAGAAAGTTCGCTATTGGGTCTGCCTCCTGTCTGTCCTGGTGTCTGACAAGATGTGCATACACAATATAGAAATATTTAGTATGATAATGAATGTCAATATGAATACACAGAGTCAGGTTACGTCAAGAGATTACTTTATTATATATAGCCAACAATACACATATTCTGGGCAACAACAGCAACAACAACAACAACAAAATCCCTACTGAAAAAAAAAAAAAAAAACATGAATAAAAATAAATACAAGAAAACTGAAATGTACGAGGGTGAGTTGGGAGATAAAGTGTTTGAAAACAGACTGCAAAAGCAGCACTACCAAGGTGTCCATCATGCAAATCTCATATATAAGAGAGAGAGAGACTGTTTGCTGACCAGTCCGTTGAATTCTCCAATGGAGAAAACCTAAGCCTTTGGATAGGTACATGACACAGTGCTGTGGTGAAATATGATGGTGAGTGGAAGCACTAGGTGGCACTCGCCTGGCTAGGAAATAAGATTATAAGCTATTCACAGAGCAATATGAAATATGTAACAACAATGTATTGCCTTTGTTTTGTTTCTCTGTTATGAAAGCCCCATATTTTCACCCCTAGGGCTTTACCATCAGAGCATTTTTTTTAAATTGGTGGCATTACACAGGTATCAAGGAAAAAAATGTACAATGGTTAGGTTTATGTATACTTAATCAAGAGACACCTCTCTCTCTCTGTGTCATCCTCAGCACCGATGCTTTACGGTGGCGTATTCGCAGGCGGTGTCTTCTGCGTGCACAACAGCGCTCTCTGTCTGGAGTGAAGCAGTGGTGCTGTCCCTGCTCTGCTGCTCTGGATGCCTGTGGAATCGCACCGTAGCGTAGCTTTGGCCATCGGACAGGTCTGACACATCACGGAGGTCGGCAGGAGGATCTTCTTCCTGGGGGTTTGTACTGTGTGCTGTTAAAGGACGAGGAACGATCTCCTCATAGTCCCTGTCTGCACAAGCCTAGAAATTGTTTCAAATGAAATATGCACTATAGCGAATACATTAGCAAAGAGTACATTTGGGATTACATAAGTCAAACTCATCTTGCAAAAGGAGGGCCGCAATCAGAATTGTATTCTATTTACATTTATGCATTTTGCAGATGCTTTTATCCAAAGCCACTTACATTTTTTGTCAACTATCAAATGTTCAGGGCCAGTCTTCCCTAGAGCAACTTAGAGTTAAGTGCCTTGCTTGGTGGCAGCTGGGATTTGAACCCACAACTTTTCAGGCTACTTGCATGCTAGCCAGGTTCCTTAACCACCACGCTACCACCACCGCCCCCATTTGGAGGGTTTGGGCAAGGAAAAGCTTGAGGACCCCTGTCCTATCCTTGTATGGTCATGATTTGCACTGGATGTAAATCTAAGTGATCAGTGTTGCAAGTCAACTGACACAGGAATGCTTCCGACCGTCAGACAGAAAACCAGTACGACAATCAAGGCTATGACAAGATTCTGAGTTGCTGTACGAGAGAATCTCTCCGATTTGGAAAGCTGTCTGGAGTGAACCGTATTTGTCACTGACCTGTTTTTTGTCCCTGGACGTCCTGGTGGTAAGATGATCTGATGAGGGTAGGGGCTCTGTGGAACACAGAATGACACAACATGACAGGTTTGCAATGAGTACACACACACACACACTCATTGGAAACACCACTAAAAATAGATGGTGTGCTTGACATACAAGAAAAAAATTATCAAAACAACTGGCTCACAGTTCACTTCATGACATCGTAACAGTCTTTCATATTGTTTAATTTCTTCCTTTAAAAAAAAAAAAAAAAACACACACATTGTCACTCATTTGTCACAGTGCCATTGTATTTTTTTCCTCACCATGTTTAAATATATTTATGTTTGCACCATCGTGACTAAAAGATTGCAAAGCATATATTTTTTTAATTATGTCCAGTAGGGGTGACCTGTGGAGTACTTTGAGAAGCAAGACAAACCATCTACAGTTGAACACCATCCAAACCAAACAAAAGGTGGTGGAGTACCATATGATGCCTTTCTCCATTCCATAAAGAAAAGAATTAAATAAGACCGACACTTACTTGATGTTCTGTTATGTTTACGTCTGAGGTATATAAATACACCAAAGCTCAACATCAGCACAGCAAGAGTCAGACACACTCCTACGACTAAAGGTGAATCAGAAACACACACACACACACACACACACACACACACACACACACACACACAAATGTCCATTACAGGTTTGTTTTGATAATACTTTGGTGTCTGCATAATGTATACATTTATTTGTGTGCGTGTGTGTGTGTGTACTGGCATGTGCATGAGTGCATTTGTATGAGTGCGTTTGAGAGTGAGGCGTAGTTATTATGGGCTTGCTTACACAATAGTTATTGTGGGCTTGGCATACCTACCGATCAGTAGCGTTTTGCAATTATAGGCTTGGCTTACCTACTCGTGAGACTGATGGAGGCTCATCTGGGTCTGTGAATCACAATTATGTGAAAAGATCATCAGCTAGCCCAGCCTAATTATTATTCATCTATGACAGTAAGTTAAACCCATATTGTTTGGTTTCCATGTGTTGATCCCATATACTATTAGGTAACACTTGAAGATATCTAAATAAAAGTGACATAAACTTGTAATAAACATGACATGACATGTATCATAAGCGTTAATGACACTTCATTCACATTTATGACTGATGTCATTAAGTGTCATTCGGTTTCTGTAATGTCTGCAGTGTCAACTTTGCATAACATAAACCAAATGACACGTAATGACAACAATCATTAACAATCAAAAAGTGTCATTAAAATTCATGATGCATGTTATGATATCATGTTTATGACAGGCTCATGTCACTCTTAAGACACATAAGAGTGTCCCTTGAACTGTATTTAATACTACAGCCACACAGGGTAGAATGTGAAATTATTGGAAAGCCAGGCTGACACTACCCACTACCTTCTGCGCAACAAGTTGCTAAGGCATTTGTTATATGTGTTTTTTGTTTTTTTTTTTCCACATTCTGTTGCTGTTATTTTTGGGCGTCTTTGGATGTTTCAGCTAAAAAGAATTACACATAGCTCCTTTTGGGCAAGAAACCACACATCAGACAAGGAACCACACATCAAAGGAACCACTCATCGGACAGATGCACTGAACTCCATAGTGCTCCCAATATGCTGTTTCGCCTCCACTTGTTATGAACATGGACATGTGACTGATCATTGGTGTTCGAATATGTGAGTCATAGTCATGTGGTGCAAAAGACAGTATTATCAGTCTTTCTTTAACCCTTTGAACCCTAGGCTGTATTGAGAGTAATTTCAGTACCTTAACTTTGAAGCTATTGCCTCAGACATTATAGGGGCCATTCGCATACTGTACATCTACACACTATATTTTATTTTTCTGGCATTGATAGATGTGCTGGTACATGCAAATGTCTTACATCTGCGTTAATATGAAATTAATATATTTTGCAAAGAAATGTATTTTGTTCCTTCTCAGTTTTACATGTTTTTCCATATATCTCAATGTAGGGAGCATATCACTAGCTGTGTTGTTAACACAGTAACAACACAACTCAATATTTCCCTGTTAATCAGATTATTATTATTTTTTTAACTGTTAGAAAAGGTGCAAGTATGAAAGCACGAAGTACGCAAAAAAAGAACAAAAAAAAACTCTCACTTCTAAGGGGTTCTAAATGTGTCAGCATTACTTATAGAGTGCACTTCCCTAAATCTATCTTCCTCTGTCTCTCTCATCACTTCGCTTGTGCTCACACCATCCAGTGCTAAAAAAAGAAAAAAAAATAGAGAAACATTGACTGAATATGCCCCTTAAACCGTTTTAATGTAAATTTCAAAAATAAAATTGTATATTTACCACAATTATGTATTAACTGCGCTTCATCAAAGACAACATCATTCAATAGAAGTGCTCTGCCCTGCTACTGATAAGTGTATGGTAGTCGCCCAGCTGCAGTGCCACCTGCTCTAGCCTATTCCTCCACAATCATGTCTTCACCAAAGAAAGATACGCCACCTTAAGTCGCACAGTGGCTGATAATATAATTTACAGAAATTATGTTACCCCTTTTCTGATGAAACTAAATGCCACATGGCTGTAAAGAATTATCAAAAGGTTAGAAAGCCAAATGGAACCCTATGTTGTGATGTTTTAGAACTGAGTCCAGTATGATACCACCCAGTAATGGGAACGTGACATTGCTTGTGCATGTAGTTGTAAAGCGATACGTTAATAAAAAGTAAGAAGAACACAATTTCAGGGAACAAACGCTGGCATTGAATGAGCCAGATATGCACAAATGGATTGATAATATAAACTCTTGTGAGCTGCAATGTTAACTAGTCTGAGACGTAGCTTGTAGCACGCTTCTACATGCTCAGTAAAACGTGTTGCTATGACTGAGTGCTATGACTGACTGAACAAGCATCACAGTTAGGAGACAGATCGATTAAAATGCCATCAGATGGGCATGTAACATGCTTGCCAATTGACCTGGATAAGCAAATTTGTTAGCATAAATACTCACCAAGAAGATAAACTGCTTGTGTTAGCTTCTTGGCTGTACTTACGTTAGCTACCGTTAACATCACAATATGACCATGAAGCTGCCTGGATGCTTGTCTATAGTTATTGCTTTCATTTATTCTAATTGCTCATAAGATCGTTGGCTATTTAGATGAGTAAGACAAAAATCAACTTATTTGAATTTTATTAACCTCAGAGATTGTTATTTTGTAAAAATCATATATTTACCACGATTTATAATCGGGAAAATACGGTAATCTGTCATGATTGACTAAATCATGCCATGATTCATTAAGAGTTCAGGATGTGTAGGCTTAAGTAGGCACCTATAGAAGGCCTGATAGAGAGTGCGCTCACAAGCAGCATTACTGTGTGCTATGGTCTAACAAATGCCAGCTACATGCCTAGTTGTGCATGTGTAATGCTAATTAAACATCCCTCCTGATGCCTTAAAAGCATGCTAATCAGTCCGCAGGCTTTTCATTCTACCGGCTAGTGTGCTCAACTCCCTGTCCGACGTTGCTGTGAGGTCGAGGATTTGAAGTTACAATGGCAGCACCACAGATAAGGAGACGGAAGCCATCCATAGGATTATTGAAAACAGCAGAAAAGATCACAGGCACACAATACCTTTCCGTGGACACATTGCATGTACAATGACTACTGCACAAACAAACTGCACAAACTCAGATCCATTCTCAAAGACCCCCAGCCCTTTTGTACTCACCCTGTACTCTAAGGTAGACCTCTGTGAGGAGGGCCACACTGTTAGTGTTGGCCCCTGTCCTGACCCCACACCAGTAAGCCCCAGAGTCCTTGCTGATCACATTGCTTATGTGCACCATGAAGGTGTTCTGGCCTTTATCGTCAGTAACAGAAAATCTCTTGCTGGAGGCCGTTGACTTTTCTGGGATCAGGTTTGAACAGTTGAATACATTTGTCTGCTTGCAGAAGTATTTCTTGTTGTCACTTGACTCACTTGGATAATTGCAAGAGATGTTAACATCTCTTCCCACGTGACTTGTCACTGCAACTGGCTGGTTATACAATCTTTCTGCAAAACATTCACAACGACATCATCTGGTGGTCATCATCTTCCAGACATGTACAATCAGTCGGTCCTGCTACAGGTTTTATGGTGGCGATTGACATTGTGTCTAGATTATTCTATAGAGTGCTTTCATGCTTATGTTCAATAAGGTGTCCAATAAATACCTTAATTATCTTAAACAATAGATGTATCTATAAAAAGAGTCACAGAATCAAAGCACAGGCAAAATGTGTTATTTAAACTAACTTGAATTCACTGAAAATCTTTCTAATTAAAAGACTATGGTTACATTACCAAAATAATCACCTTGTTTTATGTTTATTGACATCTCTGTGTACATTTCTTTATCTTCTACTGCACACCTGTAATTTCCAGTATCCGTAACAGCCAGTTGTTTGATGAAGACCACATAAAGCCCTTCATCTTTGAAATTGAACTCTTTATATCTCTTGTCCACGGCCTGACTGAGCTTCTGACACTTACTCTCCTCATCCTTGCAGAAGTACTTTGTGCTGTCTTTATACTTAGAGTCAAATTTACATTTAATCAGGAGGCTGCCAGATTCAAATCCTTTGACTTGTATTAAACATGTTGTCTTCCATGCTGTAAAACATGGCAGTTGAAATTCAGTTAAAGTAATTTGTATTCAGGCAGTTACGGTGAGTTGCTATATTTACCCTCATCAAGGAACGCAAACAAAAAAGAATGTTGAATTGACATCAATGACGTTATTAACAATTAAAAAAAATTAAAGACGACTAAAAAACAACATGCACAATGGGGTCTGTATAAAATAGGAACATTGATCTTACCTACAGTCAGGAGGGTGAAGGCAATAAAAGTGGCTCTCATGTTTCAAATTGTCGTCAAAGTGAGAGATTCTCATACACTGCAACACCAATGACTAATGAATACTTCCTGGAGATGTGACACACTTCAGTTGAACGGAGACACTCACGGCTGTGGGCGCAGGAAGAAGCTATGGCTATTTCTGCCTTTGTATCCCTTTCTTCACGTGGAAACTCTTAAGGTTTTGGTTCTGGTTCAAAACTCTCCTTCCTCTCTCTACTTCCTCTTTTAACATGCTATGATGTAAACAGAGCATGGGGATGTTTAGTAAGAGTAGAATGGTGCGTGTCTCTCGGTGTGCGAGCATGTATCTAGACAAATTGCATTGTGTGAGTTGTGTGAGAATGCGATTGTGTGTGTGTGTGTGTGTGTGTGTGTGTGTGATTACACCTAAGACAGTCATTACTCTCTCTCTCTCTCTCTCTGTATGTCTCCTTCTCTCTGACGGTGGTTGTCACCTTCTGTGGAGCTACACACACAGGAAGTAAGTGAGTGTCTGCTTATTTAGTTCTGTGCTATTTGCTAACTGGAAGCTGCTTTGGATTACTGTCTTGTGGAAAACCACCTGATTTGTAATACACCTACAAGCCATCAGAAGGTGTGAAGTACTAGCACAGCTGGGTCATCAGAGATAAATTGGTCGTTGGCCACTCCTATCAGGCCTATTGTTTCTGTCTGACTCTTGGTGGGCGGTCTTCTCACCTAACCCTTAAAAACCTTGCTGCTCCCTGGAACCCTCAGAGGAGCTACACACACAGGAAGTAAGTGAGTGTCTGCTTATTTAGTTCTGTGCTATTTTGCTAAACTTGGAAGCTGCTTTGGATTACCTGTCTTGTGGGAAACCACCTGATTTGTAATACACCTACAAGCCATCAGAAGGTGTGAAGTACTAGCACAGCTGGGTCATCAGAGATCAATTGGTCGTTGGCCACTCCTATCAGGCCTATTGTTTCTGTCTGACTCTTGGTGGGCGGTCTCAGCCGGGTGCAGTCAATCATCGTTCCTATTAGCAGGAGTGACATTGAAGCGTCAGCGGAAGCGTCAGCCCTTTTGTTCAGCCCTCCTTGTGAGAAGACTGACTGGGGTAAAGACGAGCGTGTCGACCTGCGTGTGTCCACCGAGCAAGGACACCGACCTAACTAACTAATCACCATGTCCCATTCTCTGTAACTTAATCTTCTGTGCAAACTTCATCTTGCCACAATGTGTCTTCACTCCATTCCAGTTGTCTCCAGTCGTCGCAGATTCCGCTTCCACAAAAGGAAACGGATCCTTGCAAACCTCCGATCTACACATCATGTCTCGTCACCCACAAACAACTCCTTCACCGTAGGTTTGTGGAACTGTCAGTCTGCAGTGAACAAAGCAGACTTCATTTCAGCTTATGCGAACCATCTTTCTGTCACGGTGTCACTCAGAACCTCGGGTATTCGTGTTTTTTTTTCTGTCTGTTCATCTTTGTTCACTTACCTCGTTATTAGTTTCACTCTACTAGTCTGCTCCCCGCACCGTTCGCACTGCCGTAGTAATTACTCTCACCTGCCTTCCTCATTTCCCGATCACCGTGATTATCTGTTTCACCTGCACTCCCCACTTATCTCCACTTTGCACTCGTTCGGTTTGTTAGTTCCTTCTCTATTTAGACTCGCCCCTTTTTCTCACTCCTTGTCAGTCCGTCTGCGAACCACACTCCTGGCAAGCGTATAGACTTTGGCTCCGATTTCCTGCTTCTTGTTGAGATTTCGCTCCCCGTTTTTTCCCTGTGTTCTGCTACCAGTTCGTCTTCAGTTTTTGGTTCCTCTGTCTGTTTTCCTGCCCATCTGCCTCTCGTGTTTTCTGCCTGCCCGTTTGTCTCTTCCCCTGCCTTCAGTTCGCCTGTCTCCCGCTTCCCTCATCTCTACTGCCGCTTCCTGGTTTTCGACTCCTGCCTGTTCCCCGACTCCGCTCTGCTCTGCCGCCCCCGGTGACGACCTCTGCCTGTCCACGACTCTGCTCTGCTCTGCAGTCCCTGGCTTCGACCTCTGCCTGTCCACGACTCTGCTCTGCTCTGCCGCCCCCGGTGACGACCTCTGCCTGTCCACGACTCTGCTCTGCTCTGCAGTCCCTGGCTTCGACCTCTGCCTGTCCACGACTCTGCTCAGCTCTGCCGCCCCCTGGTGATGACCTCTGCCTGTCCACGACTCTGCTCTGCCGCCCCTGGTGACGACCTCTGCCTGTCCACGACTCTGCTCTGCTCTGCCGCCCCTGGTGACGACCTCTGCCTGTCCACGACTCTGCTCTGCTCTGCCGCCCCTGGTGACAACCTCTGCCTGTCCACGACTCTGCTCTGCTCTGCCGCCCCCGGTGACGACCTCTGCCTGTCCACGACTCTGCTCTGCTCTGCCGCCCCTGGTGACGACCTCTGCCTGTCCGCGACTCTGCTCTGCTCCGCCGCTTCCTGGTCTCAGTGCTGCGCGCTCGGGCGAGCGTCTCCCCGGATTTGAGTCCGCCCCTCCCGGGGCGTTTGCCTTTTTCCCCTTTTCCCCGAACCCTTAAATAAACTTGTGAGAAAGAAAGTTCGCTGTTGGGTCTGCCTCCTGTCTGTCCTGGTGCCTGACACTTTCTCTGGACTTTCTGGCTCTCACCGAGACCTGGATCAAACCAGAAAACACTGCCACTCCTGCTGCACTCTCCACCAACTATGCTTTTTCCCACACCTCCCGCCCATCCAGGAGAGGGGGTGGTACGGGGCTGTTAATATCAGACTAATGGAAATATACTCAACTGGTACCATCTGTCACATACAGCTCCTTTGAATACCATGCCATCTTAGTAACGGCACCGGTCAAAGTATATCTGTGTGTTATCTATCGTCAAATGGGCGATTTCCTTGAGGAACTTGACACTCTGCTTTCCTCCATCCCTGAGCATGACTGTCCCATGCTTGTTCTCGGTGATATGAACATCCACTTAGACAATCCAGGTTCTGCCGAATTCCTATCTCTGATGGACTCCTTTGAGCTACAGCGGGTTCACAGCCCTCCGACTCACAGAGCCGGTAAGGAACTTGATCTCATTTTCACCAGGAAGTGCGCCGCTACTTCACAGACAGTTACTCCTCTACATCTATCTGACCATTACTTTATTCAGTTCAAGGTTTCCCTCTGTCAGCAACCATCTGCTCCTACTCCCTTTGTCTCTGTCCGTCGCAATCTCCGGAATCTATCTCCTACTCACTTTTCCTCCTTGGTGGCGTCTGCTCTACCACCGTCTAGAAGTTTCTCTTCTTTTCAGGTTGATGACGCCACAGAGTCACTCTGTTCTACGCTGAGATTCTGCTTGGATCGTGTGTGCCCTCTGTCTACCAGACCCGCACGACCCACCCAGTCTCATGCGTGGCTTAATGACTCACTTCGGTCAATGCGCACTAACCTCAGAGCTGCTGAAAGGAAATGGCACAAAACTAAGAATTTGGCCGATCTAGCACAATTCCAAGTACTACTATCTTCCTTCTCATCCAGTGTCACTGCTGCGAAAAAGGCTTTCTATCATGACAAGATTAACAACGCCACGGACACCAAGAAACTCTTTTCCACCTTTAAATCTTTACTAAACCCACCTCCTCACCTCCTCCAACTAACCTCACAGCTGACACTTTTGCTGCATTCTTCACTAACAAAGTTGCAGCTATTAGTAGTCAGTTCTCAAACCAATCTACACAGGTTCCTTCTCCTAGCCTCTCTACACCAACTGCTTCCTTTTCTTCTTTCACTCCTCTCTCCGAGGCAGAGGTGTCTAAGCTTCTCACAGACAGCCGGCCTACCTCTTGTCTTCTGGATCCTATCCCAATAACCCTTCTTCAGGCCATAACCCCCACAATTGTGACAGCAACCACACATGTGGTCAATGCGTCACTAACTAGGGGTACATTTCCCACTGCCTTCAAACAAGCCCAGGTAACACCACTGCTCAAAAAACCATCCCTCGCTCCCACTCAAGTGGAGAACTACCGGCCTGTCTCTCTTCTTCCCTTCCTTTCCAAAACCATTGAACGAGCTGTCTTTAAACAGGTCACAGGATTTCTCACTCAGAACAACCTCCTCGACTCCAACCAATCCGGCTTCAGAAGTGGCCACTCCACTGAAACGGCGCTTCTGTCTGTGACGGAAGCATTAAAAGAGGCCAGAGCGGCAGGTCAGTCCTCAGTGCTCATCCTGCTGGACCTATCAGCAGCATTTGACACGGTCAACCACAGCATCCTACTGGACAAGCTGACCAACATTGGGATTGATGGCACAGCGCACTCCTGGTTCAAGTCCTATCTTACTGGACGGTCGTTCAACGTATCGTGGCTAGGACAGACATCGGCACTTCACCAACTCACCACAGGAGTACCCCAAGGATCTGTGCTGGGGCCCCTTCTCTTCGCACTGTGCATCACCTCGCTGGGCTCAATCATCCACTCCCATGGCTTCTCTTACCACTGCTATGCGGATGATACCCAGCTCTATCTGTCCTTTCCGCCGGACGACTCCACGGTGTCATCACGGATCTCGGACTGTCTCTCCGATATATCTGCATGGATGAAAGGACATCACCTCCAACTAAATCTCTCCAAAACTGAACTGCTGGTCCTCCCAGCCAAACAAGCCATACATCACGACATCAGTATCAAGATCGACTCCCTGTCTGTTCCTCCCACCAAAGTGGCAAGAAACCTAGGTGTCATGATCGATGACCAACTGACCTTTGCAGATCACGTTGCCTCTGTGGCTCGGTCGTGCCGTTTTTCCCTATTCAACATAAGGAAGATCAGGCCGTACCTAACCCAACATGCAACCCAGCTCCTGGTTCAGACCCTGGTTATCTCTCGTCTTGACTACTGCAATGTCCTCCTATCAGGCCTACCAGCCTGTGCAGTGAGACCGCTACAGATGATCCAGAATGCAGCTGAACGTCTGGTCTTTAACCAGCCAAAAAGGGCACATGTCACACCTCTGTTCATTGAACTGCACTGGCTGCCCTTGGCTGCTCGCATTAAATTCAAGGCACTTATGTTGGCCTACAGGGTGAATGATGGCTCTGCTCCCATCTACTTGAATTCTCTTCTGAAGCCCTATGTCACCCGACGACCACTACGCTCCTCTAAGGAACGTTTTCTAGCACGGCCAACACCTTGTGCAGGTCGGTCCAGACTCTTCTCATATCTGGTTCCGCGCTGGTGGAATGACCTCCCAAGTGCTACCAGATCAACTGATACCCTCTCCACCTTCAAGAAACTCGTGAAGACTAAGCTCTTCCAAGAATATCTCCTGGCGTAAACTTTGAGAATGCACTTAATAATTTAATTTCTCTACATTGTGTTACACTATTGCACTTTCAACTTAAAACAGCGCAGATTCTGTGTTAGCAATATGCACTCCTTGTTAGTTCATTGTGTTGTACTTGAATGTTACCCTCTTTTGTAAGTCGCTTTGGATAAAAGCGTCTGCTAAATGCCTAAATGAAATGCCTAAATGTTACTTAAAAATAACAAGACCCCTAGAGGACAAATTGTGTAAATGCACACTGGTGACAGCCACAATTGCAGTTCTGGGAAAGAGTCAGTTCTACAACCATTCACTCTCCCTCACCCTGATTCCCCTTCTACGGCCAGTTTCATGAGTGAAGAGTCCACATGATTTTTACATAGTGCTATGGAAAGTACTTAACACTTGCTCACTCAAAATATATTGAAAGATCATCCATGTAATAAAAACGGATCATGTGAGAGCAACTCTCTTTTTTGCTTCCCTCTGTGGGTCTCTAAATTATGACCATAGCTTACACTGACTGATACTGTAAACAATTATTCAACTGAATTCAATTAGTCAACTGAAGAAATGTGGAAATACGGTTCAGTGAAAGGCCTTGTTGAGAAGCACCTGTGAAACTATGTACAGAAGCAGATATACTGTATGTGATGTGAGTGATAAAGTATGTAACCATGCTGAGCCAAAGTCAAAACACCATTTTGTGATTCTATACATTTTTTATTGTTGTTTTATTGTTGCCATTAGACATGGAGTTTAATCATCAGTCAAAATTCAGAATGTACGCTGTGAAATTAACGTTTTATGTCTAAAACATGATATCTGACAGTGTTAGAATATTGTACATTAACAATCATTTCAAATAATATGAATATCTCACACAGATGGGCTAAAAACTTGAATACTCAAAATGTGAGCATTTCAACAAGCAATTCACAATGTACACATCTACACAAAACTGACAACTTGAAAAAAAAAAAGACAATTCAGCTGACTAGTAATATTCAAAGCCACAATGGAAAGCTACATTAAGCAAGAATGTAATTGCATAATTTAATTTTTGAACAGTTAGTTTGTTTTCAGCGTTATAAATGATTGAGCATTATGAGATGAGGAAATGATTCCTTGGCTAAGCTAACATTCATATGACAGCCCTTGGCTAGAAATCAGTATGCTTAAATAAATACTTTTCCGATCTTACTTGGGCTGTGTGTGTGTGTGTGTATGTGTGTGTGTGTGTGTGCTGATACAATCAATCTATGGGGCGCACTGACTACTGAGGACAGGGAGGGTTGTGGTAGAATGAGTGAGGTTATGTGAGAATCATGTCATCATGTGACGCACACAAGCACGAACAGTGCAGACTGCTCCACTGACTGCCATGTTATCACATGCGCTGTTGCGTCATGTAAGAAAAGTTTGTGTGTCTTGTGTTGATTATGAATCGGCCCTGAGCTTTCGGAGAGTACCTCAACGCAGTAGTAAAATACTGTATTGAGTGTGGCGTTACCACACCAGCGCTAGACTGCCTACAGGGAAAGATGTGTGATTGTGAAAGTGAAGGACTGGTATACACACAAAAGTGATCATTTCTATTCTCGCCAAGAGAATGATCACAAATTGATATACAATATAAAAAAAATAATATAAGCTGCAAAGACTGCAAAAGTGACAAAACCATAATGAGAGTCTAAAATAAGATACCTTAAAGGAGAATTCTGTCATGGATCAATCCATAGCCCTGTAGTACAAGGTCTCTGAGTGCTGTTAGTAGGAAAAAAAAAAAACAAGAAAGCAAAACAAGAAAATTGGACACAGTATAAACTGAATCGTGAACTGGAAGCTAACATTAACTCAATGGGGCACAGAAACTCATTTTCAGTTTCATTTCACTATGTCCCATCTAGTGACCACTAGTTAGCGGCTCACTATTTTGTCTACGTTGTGTCAAATTTTCTGTTTTTTTTTTTTCTACTGACAGCACTCCATAACTTTGAACAACAGGGCTATTGATTGATTAACACTGAATTTCCCCATTAACAAAGCAAAATATTAAGTGAACATTTACTGTACATAGATTATTTGCAAACCTAACTTAAAATAAAAAAAAACTTTAAAATTTGTTTTCAACATTATATTTAGCAGTTTGATATGAACCAAGGATACAAAATAACATCCATGTTACAGCCACTGACCATAGAGAAAATCCATTTCAATAATAATAATTTCAATAACAATATTCAATAACAACATTCCAATCTTAACTAGGATGTGCGCTGATGTGGTCAATACTTGGAGCACTAACAACTGAGGCCAGAGAAGCTTGGAATGCAACAAGTGTTATGTAAGAAGTAAGAAATAACCTCACTTATTATGTATTCTGTTTAGAAAACTGCGTCAGTTCATTAATCAACAATGATGATCACAGGGAGCTTGCAGAACCCTGGGCACTAAACGCTTCATAACCAGTATCGGGGTTCATGGGAACCTCTATGTTAGCACTAGCTTTGGGATCATCAGCGGGGTGTCTCATTATCATGTCTTGATTGGGTAAACTGGGGGGGGGGGGGGGGGGGGTGGAAACTGGTTAAATTACATCTGTGTGATAAGATCTGCCATGTGAGGGGTCATCAGTGGGTTGTCTTTGACCCTGAATGTTTGTTTTACTCGTTATCAGGATTTGTGGGGTCTTGATTGGCATAATCAGAGGGGTTTGTGGAAAACTCCAAAATTACACCTCTATGATCACAACTAGGGCTTGAGCAGACATGGACAGGAGAACCTGCATGGTCAATTTATGGCCTCATGAGCATTTAGGTGAGTGCATTCATTATCAGGTTCTATGGGTACCTGGGTATTAGGGTATAAACAATCCTCATTTGTAAGTGTGTGTAATTCGGTCATGTGGTGTTCAGATGTGATGTGTTGTGATGTGTTGTCTCAGGCGGAACACACACAGCTGAGTTCACCATGTGGTTTGTTTCGTCTTGCACAGGTAACTGTGTATGGTCATGATTTGGTTGCAAGGGTTCTTTGTAAGCACACATTGTGGCATTATTGTGGCTTGTGGGGACCTGACCATTATTGTCAGGTGTGTCATTGTTTCTATCTGTAGCAAGTTTTGTTGTGACGTCTACAGGACTGATTTGACTACTTGTCAGTCCAGAGACCAGAGAACTCTCAGTATTGTCAGAAGAGGGTGTGGATGAAAGCCTGGTGTTATACATAATATTTCTATAGGTGGCTGTGGGTTCCTGACTAACTGAACTTACGGTATCTGTCTGATCACTGAAGGGTTCTGAACAATGACTAGGATCAATGGGTGCTTGCACAGTGACATAGACAGTATTAAATGTACAGTCTGTGTCATTGGAGCTGACTTTTACACATGTGCTACCAGAGCCGTGTGTGAACGATTGGATGTTTGAACATGTGGAGGCGGCAGGGAATCCAGCATGAACATAGATGGAAGTGATGGTACTGCACTGGGGGTTAGTTTCAAGGGAGGGAAGGTGGAGGCCTGTGTCATCAGACAGGTTTGGGGGTGACTCGATAGTGTAGTAGGTAGGGTCACCTGTATTGCCCTGGTGTACAGACATCTTGGTGTAGGTGCAGCTGGAAGTCAGAAAAGGGGCGGGGGGACCAGTATCCTTAATCTCTTCATAAATTCCATCTGGGTCTGGGGTCTGAGAAAGACAGTCAAAAAAAGAAAACAGCAACAGCAAATAACTGTCATGTGGGCCTATACTCCCCCCCACACACACACATCTACATTCATACACACATACTCAAAACAACACAAGAATTTTACTCTCTTCTATGAGACGTAATAAAGACTAGTATAAGAATCCTAAACATTGAATCTATTCACCCCCACCCCCCACTACACTGGAACTACACTATTGTGGAGGAATGTTATCCATTGGCAGAGTGTAGATTTTTTTTTTTCACAATTTATCCACATTTGTCTGTTGTAACTGAAGAGGTACAAACAAGAGTGCCTTGTATAATCTGAGACCCTTTCATAGAGGCACTCCCATATAGACTCTTAAGTCATAGAGACACTTTGATTAAATTAACTACGTTTTTTAGAGACAGAGAGAAAAAAAGTGATTTTGGAGGAAGGTTTCCTTAGTATTAAAGTTATGCCAAATCATGTGGACTTGTTTACAGGCAATGGATAGGAACCAGCAAGAGACACATTGACTGACAACATATTTCTTATCTTAATTCTAAGTTTGCATTAAAGGGACACTAGGCACCATTTTTAGGTTCATTTACAAGCTTCTTCAGTCAACCCAACAAGAATGAGTTGTGGATGATAAGGTGCGATGTACAGAGTAGAGATTTCAAGGTTATGGTTTTATTTGCAAAAGTGAAACCTTCTGAGACGGCTGGAGATGACAGGAATAGGATATAGACACACTGGGGGAAAGGATTCTTGTTTGGTGTCCTTGCTCAGTGGACACGCACATCTTTATCCAATAATGTCTTAAATTTATGTCAAATCATGTGGACTTGTTTACAAGCAATGGATAAGAACCATTTGACTGACAAGGTTATCAGGGGTGCCGCTAGAAATTGTGGGCCCTATGACAGAAAATAACTTTGGGTCCTTCCAAACATTTATTATAATATAAACATTTTCTCTATCGTCCACCAGGGCAAATGCGTGATTTCTTAGATAAGCATGACTGTTCCATGCTCATCCTTGGTGATTTGAACATCCACTTAGACAATCTAGGCCCTGCAGAACTCCTATCTCTGATCCACTCCTTTGAGCTACAGCGGGTCTGTAGTCCTCTGACTCACAAAGCTAGCAAAGAACTTGATTTTATTTTTGCCAGACCCCTTCCAGCCTGTGAGACCGTTACAGATGACCCAGAATGCAGCTGCATGTCTGTTTTTTTTAACCCATCTACCTTAACACCCTCTTAAAGACGTATGCCCCCCCCCACTTCGCTCCTACAAGGAATGTTGTCTAGCACAGCCAACACATTACACAGCTCAATCCAGACTATTCTCATCTGTTGTTTCAAGTTGGTGGAATGACCTTCCAAGTGCTACCAGAGCAATACCCTCTCCACCTTCCAGAAGTTCTTGAAGACTCAGCTCTTCCAAGAATATCTCCTGGCTTCAAATTTCTGAATACCAGGAAGGCACCCCCTACTGTCTCTCCCCTGCACATTCATCACACTCCTGCACTTTCATCTCCTGCCAACAAGTTGCACTCTTAGTTCGTTTTTGATTGTGCTGTAGCTTGAATGTTTATCCTTTTTTTTTGTAAGTCACTTTGGATAAAACCGTCTGCTAAATGCATAAATAACGTAAATGCCACGAAAATGCTCATTGCTGGTTCCCATTCTTTGGTTTGCAAACAAGTTCACATGTATATATATATATATACAAATGCAGTCTTGCTTTTTTTGCCTTTAAGTCACAATCAGATTCTGGTGATAATGATTTTCACAATAGCAACAGCATTTATTCATTACAAAGCTACTAATGACTCAAAATGATTAACAGTAATACTGATTATTCAGTGTGCAGATACATTTACTCACCTCTGTGTTGTGATAAGTCACTCCGGTCGACGTGCCTGATGATACAAATATAGTTAACTTTGACATCGGCCTTTTATATGTGACTGTGTGACTCTGTGTGTGTAGATGTGTGTGTAGATGTGTGTATAATAGATAATGTGTGCAATTGATTGTGTGTCTAGGGCAGATTCTATGTTAGCAATATGCACGCCTTGTTAGTTCTTTCATTGTGTTGTATCTTGAATGTTATCCTCTTTTGTAAGTCGCTTTGGATGAAAGCGTCTGCTAAATGCCTAAATGTAAATGTAATGTAAATGTATCTGTGATAAGTGCCAACACTTACCAAGCTTCCTTCTGTATCTGTATCTACAGCACAGAGTACAAAGTGTGACACCTAACAGTGCTGCTGTCACCACTACCAAGATGTATGTTGCATGTGTTTTCACATCCTTTAAAGCCGCATCTGTGGAAAGCAGACTCGTTAAATCCACTGTCAGCAATGTTCCATCTTGGTTCCAACAATGCACTGCAGTATGACAACTGCAACTTAAATGTACTTGTACTAACATGATATCACAATATAAAGGCATGTTAATACTTAAGTATATTATAATATATATTATTAATGTGTGTGTGTATAAATATATTTGTTTGCCATCACATTTACCTGTGGCTAACATAGAAAATAGGTTGTGTGTTTTAATAGTGTGAATGTTACCTGTGTTCATAAAGGGGTAAATTGTTAAATGCCGTTAAAAATAGTGTGTGTGTGTGTGTGTGTAGGAGGAGGAAGAGAGCATGCATGTGTGAATGTGTGTGTGTAGGAGGAAGTGGGTAATGAAGTGAGAGAACAACCATGTGCCATGTGTACAAGGAAGTTATCTCTTATCATTAGAATGATGTGCTGTAATCAATGAATAATCTTGCATTTACTTGTTTATACATATATATACAGTATATATATTTGCCCTGGAATATATATATATATATATATATATATATATATATATATATATATATATATATATATATATATACATACTTACATGCATACACATAATCTCCATTAAGATAGCAACTACAGAGATATATTATTCCTCCCAAACGTTTAGCAAGAGTTGAGGCTTGTCCAAGCACCTCAGGAATATTACAATGTCATAAAGGGGAAGATAGGAATTAAATAGATATTTTACCTTCTAAATTAACATTTTGGCATGAGGAGTTCTGGCTCAAATTTCTCACAGTAGAGGTTTTTTTTTATGATGTGTTATATATCATGATGTGTTATATATCTGATCAAACGTACACATTAAAGAGATTATCCAGAGTGAATCAAACTGTAGTTTTAACATCACTGAGTGCTGTTGGTATGAACCTCACCTGCAATCTGTATATTCACCTGCCGAGTCAAAGCCACGTTATCGCCACCAGTTCTCACTCCACACCAGTAGATCCCAGCATCGTTCTTCTCCAGGTTATGGATTGTCACAGTAAAGACGTTTCCACTTCTGTTGTCAAACGGAGAATACTTTGAATTCTTGTGTAAAAGCTTTGAGTTGATCAGATCTGTCACAATGAACTCCTCATGTTGCTTGCAGAAGTGCTTGACATTTCCTTTTGATTCCTCTGGGTACTTGCACTGAATAGCGATATTTTCTCCCTCGTGAGCCAGAGCTGAAACAGGTGGGTCACAGCAGAAAGCTGCCAAATATTCACAAAGTGACTGTGTGTGCATTTCATCAACCTAATCATATGTATATTTCCCAAAAGCACAATCAAAACATGCACTATGTTGGGCTAAATCATTAATTCTCTAACAAGGACTACTTGTCCTGTTCTTTTGCTGTTTCCAGTACTTTCCATGAAGAAAAAGGACATTTCCAAGGGATCCCAAACTTTTGAGCGGTACTGCAGCGCACTGAAAGAGAACTACCATTGATCTCAAATTTAAACAACATACGTTACCTTCTTTGATCTTCAAACTGAATGCAGTATGTAATTCTCCATCTTCAAGTGCACAGTGATAAATTCCACCATCCTGTGTTGTGAGGTTTGTGAGTAGAACAGTCAGATGCTCGTCATGGTCAAATTGGAAAAATCGGCTGTCGTTATTGTGTGCGAGACGATTGTTACGGCATGTTGTAAGATTACCCTTGCAGAAGTACTTCTGCTTGTGTTTATCCTTGTTAGAAAATTTGCAAAGGATTAAAATTCCTCCCGTGGTAAATCCTTTCATAGAAACTAGTTTCTTTTTTTTTCCTGTAACTGGACAGCAAAACGAGTTTACTGATTAAAAAAAAACATCTACAACAAGTCTATAATGTGGTATAATAACAAGTAATGTTGTCTAGAAATATGCTACAAAATAGATTATTACTTATTATATCTTTATATATATATATATATATATATATATTCTTTTTATTTACACAATGTAAGTTACAAATCTCACCTGGAATTGTTAGATTCACTTGCCTGGTCAAAGCCACATCAGCCCGACCTGTTCTAACTCCACACCAGTAGATCCCAGCATCACTCTTGTCTAGTTTATGAATAGTCACAGTGACGACACTTGCACTTTTGTTGTCATGCTGAGAATATTTTTTACTTCTATCTGATGGCTTTGATTGAAGTAGATCTGACTCAATGTTCATTTGACTTTGTTTACATAAGTGCTTGATATTTCCTTTCGATTCCTCAGGATACTTGCAATCAATGTCGATATCTTCACCCTCTTCTCCAGTAATTGCAATAAGTGAGTCACAACAGTCACCTATCAAACATTTACAGAGTGCTCAGTTCTGTTATGAATATATTTATGAATATATTTACTCATGTCCAGACTGCATTTGTCTCTCATTATACATTAAAAAGTCATTATACATTACCTGATTTGACACTCAAAGTAATTGGATCACGTACATGTCTATCTTCAACTCCACAATGGTAAGTCCCAGCATCCTCAGCAGTGAGGTTTGTGATAAGAATCGTTAAGTAATCTCGCTGAGCATTTTCATACTGGAAGAATCTACTGTCGTTGACAGGTTGGCAGGTTGAAGCATCACTTTTGCAGAAGTTCTTTCGTCTGCCCTTATCCTGGCCATCAAACTTGCAAAAAATGAGTATTCCACCGCTCATGTAAGCTTTCAATTGTCTTTCACTTCTTCCTGGTACTAAAACAACATACACGCAAAAGTGTTATGCTATTGTGTTGTAATATGTACGTTACTGTAACATTGTGTAAATGTTAAGTAATAGTCTATGTAGCTATTTTATTCAGAAATGTGTTATAACATGTTTGTAAATACTAATAGCATGTGCACACCAGACACTATTTATGATACCAATTGACAGCTGACATCACTGATGGCTCTGTTGACAGTTTGGCATGTTAAATTTGCCACAAATGAGTTAGGAGAGATCTGCTGATAACCTCTGAGCTACCCATACTGTTCTAATTTGGGTCACGAAGGCTCATTGACAGGTCCATCAGTATTAGTATCCGATGTCTGGTGTGTGTAAAACAACTTACTCTTAGCACAACAAAAGCTGCCAATAGGATATAGTTCAGCTAGACTAGCATGGCCGCATGTGTGCTAAGCCAACACAACAGAACTAAGTCATAACATTCTCAAAGTTAAAGTTAGCTGACATGCACTGAAATGGTTAAAATAGTGCATAGTTTACCTGAGGTGAGGCATAGAATGAACAATAAGATCCCCTTCATTTTGTATAAGTCCCAAACCTTGTCATACTACTTACCGTCTGTAACCAAACCAGCCTGCTATTAAGCAGCAAGTAAAGTTAGTGAAGCAGATATAGTGTGGGTAGGACACTTCCTGTTAGCTTCTGGTTTCACCTTACTCAACCTGCAGCCTACTCTACAAACACCCTTCAGTCATCTCTGTGGTCCCCTGTTCTTGCTACCCACTTTTTGACACAGCAAGCTGAGAGGAACAAATGTACAGGCCTTTAATGAAACAACTCAGAATAAGAAAGGAATATGCGAAGGTAACAGCTTGAATAACGTGACAACATCAGGCCATTAAATACATAGTTGGAAACAACTGTCCCTTTTCAGGCCGACTCCCATGGGGGACACAGGCGACTGGTTTACTGAGAGCAGCCAATCAGGTGTGCATGTGTCTAGAGTGTCATGCAACAACGACCATACAACTAGGATTGTCACCATCTCTGTTACAACAACTACTGCTACAGTACTGTTCTTTAGAGCATCACACAACAACGACCATACAACTATGACTGTCACTATCTCTGTTACAACAACTACTGCTACAGTACTGTTCTGTAGAGCATTACACAATGACCATACGACTATGATTGTCACCATCTCTGTTACAACAACTGCTGCTACAGTACTGTTCTTTACAACATCACACAACAACGACCATATGATTATTGTCGTAGAAAACCACCTTGTTGCTTGCAAAATCTCAAGATCAATGTTCTAACCCACCCGGCACACTTGGTTAAAACCAAGAACTCACTGGTAGCAAGTTGGAATAGAGTTGTTAACAAAGACTTTATTCACAATACCAGCAAAGCATACAAGAGACAATTGCCTCACAGTATAAGTGCGTAGTAGAGTGAAGGATCCGCTGCAGATAGGATACTGTTTACCTCGAGAGTTGATCAGGCTCTAACTGGCGCTTCTGAGCATCTATGTTTTATACTATTTGAAACATACACTGATTCCTCCTACCTTGCCTATGCCACAGGGCTCTTGTTTACTAATTAGGAGGCTTCGGGCCTAGTTCATATGGGTGAATTCTGTCTCATAATTGATTATTAAAAAATGACTGCATCCTATTCCTTATGGGTGGGTTCTTTGTGTACCTCCCAGCTTTTGCCTATGTTTCAATTAATCATGTGTTTTCCACATGATTCTTCCCAGCAATTTACTGCCTACTCAGCAAACTTTCAGCAAACGGTATCCTTTCACAGCAGTCACCTCCACCACTCACATGTTCATCACCTCGTGGTGGCCATTCAATATGTATCATTGTATATGACAAACCCTTCGCTATTCGTACTTATGGCCTGAATGTATTCTGGCCTCCTCATGAATTGAGCTCATCCACCTCTCATTTCCTATTATCAGCAGTATGCTCAAGTATCCATCGTTCAAATGTGCTCCTACTATTTGGCCACCCTCTCCCCTCTCTGCTTCTATACTGCTGTCTGTCCAGGCCTCCTAGGCCACTATTGAAACAGTCTTGCAACAATCTTTTTCCCGTAGGTTTTTCTTTTATATGTTAGTATAAGCATTATACTCTCAAGTTAATATTGTATATACTAAAACAAACCACCCCCTTTACTACAATAATCTCCACACTATGATTGTCACCATCTCTGTTACAACAACTACTGCTACAGTATACAGCATCACACAGCTCATTACGTCTTTATGATGCAGGTGGCAGGGGTTTCTCTGGTCTCACCATGATACTAGTAACGCTGATGGCTCTGTTTCCAATGAAACATGTTAAATCTGCCACAAACAGATTAGCAGAGGTCTGCCCATACTGATAAAATTTGGGTCACAGACATTCATTGACAGTCTCAGCAGTATCAAATGCCCAGTGTGTGCAACAGCACAAATGACTTTATCATAACAGAAGCTGGCAGTAGGATATAGTATATCTACATTAGCATGGATGCCTCTGTGCTGAGCCAACACAGCAGAACTAAATCATTACATTGTCAAAGTTAAAGTTAGACGACATGCTCAGAAATGGTTAAAATAGTGTGTAGCTTACCTGAGACGGCAAAGAATAGGTATAGAATGAAAAATAAGATCCCCTTCATTCTGTATAAGTCCATAACCCTGTCACATTATTCACTGTTTGTCGAACCAGCTTGTAATAAGCAGTACATGCAGCTGGTGAAGCTGAAATGCTGTGGGTAGAACCCTTCCTGTTAGCACGTCTCTTTACCTTTCTCAACTAGCGCCACAAAACACAGCCTGCCCTACAAACACCCTTCAGTCATCTTTGTGGTCCCTTTCTTGCAGAACCAGCAGAAATGTTAACCCTTCGCTGCTCACGTATTAACACACGTGATGTGATACCTTCCAAACATTTCCCATAGTCTTATTGGCATTGAATGTACAGAATCGTGTTTTATGGTTGAGTACAGTATGTTATGCTGGAAAGCTTTGTATTTTATTTTGTGGTGGTTTCCTTCACTCCACACAGATCTGCACAGTGCATAGTCTGGATGGCTAGTGGGAATTGCATATATCTCTGTCCACTCTTCATATGACTATATACCATCCAAATTAATTTTGGAGATGGTACCAAAATGAATAGATATGCTAAAATGATCTGTCGATCAGATGAATCAGATGAATGCTCTGATAAAAAAAGATACTTCAAATTGTGGTAAAAATTACATAGTGATACTTAAAGACCAAATTTAAGATATTGGTGAATGAGACTCATTATGCATATTAGGGATGTGGATGCAACGGTACAGTGTGTCCACAGTTTGGTTTGTAACACAGATTTTGGGCCACGGTAATGGTATGGTTTCATTGTACAAGAACCCCCCTTTTTTCACATCAGACCATACCATGGCATTTTGTTGGCGTAATGGACGTGACAGTTTTACGTGGAATTACCCATATATACTGCACTAGCTACAGCAATAGCTGTACTTTTTTTATCTCTGGCGGCAATATAATAAGAACAAAACTCAGCTATTAGATGCAAAGTCAGTGACTCGACTCGCAACAGCATCACAACAACCTGCTGTGAAACACTCTAAGTGAGAAAGTGAGCCGCCATCTCAGAAAAAACACATCCACCAAACCACAGAGTTTCCTGGAGACAACGTGATACCAAAGCAGCCTCAGGCTGAACAGTGGGGGGGAGGAGTAAGTGTGAGTTAGCTGTGACACACACACACACACACACACACACACACACACACACACACACATACATACACACACACAAGAGAAGACACCTCTGCTGGAAGACATTACCACGGCAAACTAGATTACGTCACAGATTGATGGATAGATACATAGGCTGAGAGGAGTACAAACAAAATACAAATATGCTAGTTTGTGATTATCTTGTCTGTACTTTAATGATGTGATTAAAATGGAAAAATTCAGAAGTCAAAATTCACAAGCGTACATAAAGAACACTAGCCATTAAATACGATATCAATAATTATCAATCAAAAAATCAAAGATCAAGATTATCAATCAAAGATTATCAATAATAATCTTTCATATACATACCATTTACTTTTGCACATGTCTTGAGAATACACACAAATATGCATTTAGCTTTCTTCAAAATTATACTGCAATATACAGTTTTAATGCAAAGCAAAGCAACAATGGACTTTGATATTATAAGCCTGTCTCTACTAAACATGGAGAGATGTAATGAAGGATTACTCTAAAGAGTAAATCACACATGTGTGTGAATGGGTGAATGTGAGGGAAATTGTAAAGCACTTTGAGTGCTCAAAGGAGTGCTGTATAACAAAAGCACTATATAAATACAATCCATTTACCATTAGCCTTTATGGTATCACTTTATTTTACGGCGTCATTATTACAGTGTATTCTACTTAAATAGGTACAGTGGTATAACCTGTAGGGTGTTCAGAGCATTGATTCACCCATCCAACATTAGGGTGCCTTGGGTCTCAGTTCAGCCCATTCCCTCCCTAGAAAAATTTAGCGCTTTGGCAAAGAATTATGAAAAACATTTCATATTACACTGCAATAACCGTACGTAGGTACACAAAAAAGTAAAACATTAGTACAAGATATTACACAGGTAAAGTGTTACCCCATTTACACACATATACTTGTTACTGGCATTTTGTGGGGACATTCTCAGTCTTTAGGGGGGCTGAAAAACTCAATAGGACATCAATAGGACTACAGTGGGATTTGGGTCATCAGTGGATTTTTGAGGGTATCTGGACATCAAATTTTCTGTGTGTGCGCGTGCATTCATAACTGGGATTTATGTGGTCCTGTGCTGCAGCTGTTGATTATTAAACATTAGAGTTTGTTCAGCTCTGGAAAGTTAGATTTGTATGCCACTGTCATATCCAGGAAAATGATGACACTGTCATCATCAGTGGAGTTCATGGTTTCTTGAATGTTTAGTTCAAGGCACACCAGGCAACTTTCTATGCTGGTTTTAGGTGAAGTTACCAGCTTTGTATTCACTTCAATAGTTACATGGCTCATTATGTGGCGAATGAAGGCTTTCTTGATGTTACAGTGTACAACATAGTCACAGTCAACATAATGCTTTGAAATAGATTGTTGCTGGTTCCTGATTTTTGGTTTGCAAACATATCCACATGTCTTGGAAAGATTTTACAATGTTGTTGATCTTTAAAAACAAAAGAATCGACAGCTGTAGAGAGAGCCCCTCAGCTAAAAAAATCGCAGGCTTGCCTGGTTTGCCTTTAATCAGGTTGATCTGGTCTTATGGGTACCTGGGTATCAGAGTTCAACTGGTCATTATATAAATGTGCAGGTAACTGTGTGGTATGGAGTTGTCAATGTGTGTTGTATCAGAAGGAATACAGAGAGGTGAAGTCACTGTGTGGTTTGTTTCTGCTAGTAGAGTTTCTCTTGTGCAGTATCGGTGCTCAATGTGGCATCATTAATGAGATCTGAGGGTACCTGCACAATTAGGTCTTGTCTTACACTATTTTTAGCCAATTCTGAAGTAACATATATAGTATTGATTTGAGTACTTGTTGGACCAGAGAGAATAGGACAGTCAGTATCATCAGAAGTATGCATGCGTAAATGAGTAGACATTTTACACACAGTATCCTCATTGGTGTGTGTGGGTTCATGAATTGACTTTGTTGCATCTGGATGATCAGTGCATGTCGTGGGACCATCAGTAGTACTGATGGGTACGTGTATATTGGCATAGACATTGCTTATTGTATCATCAATGCTAATATTAAGGCATGTGTCGGCAGCATCGTGTGAGAACGACTGGATGTTTGAGTATGTGCTTGCTGAGGATTCACCGTGGACTCTGTGTAGTTGAGTAGATATTTGAGTGGGTAATTGAGCGGTGGTATAGACAGTGTTGATCAGAGTATCGTTTATTTTAGAGAGGTGGAGGCTATGATTGTTGGCAAAGTTTGCTGGTGACTGGATTGTGTAGTAGTTATGATTCGCTGTGTTGTCTACCATGGAGCAGGCACATGTTGACATGGTCAGAGGACGAGGAGGAAGGACAATTTCACCGATCTCCTCATAAATTCTGTCTGGGTCTGGATTCTGACAGAGATGGATAAAACACATCACTTGAGAAGCCTCCTTACCAAACAATCATAAGTACATGTAGACTCACCACACTAAGTACATCTTTTGAGGCTTCCCCACACTGCCTCTGACATCATTACAAAGCACTTTCGACCAGCGCCACACGTCAAACAGCAAACATAGCATAATAGCCAGTGGATTTTATTGAACGGCTCTGACAAAACAGACATCAATTGTAATCGATAGGTGGCAGCTGAGTTTAGCGGTGGAGTAGGGGGTTGTGTTGAAAACAATGGAAGAGAACGCTGGAAGCGCATTGCTCTGCATTATGTCAGAACCAGTGTGTGGAGGGCATAAGCCAGCCTAGACATTTCTGTGAATTACAATGTTACATTGTTATACCACTGCCGTATTACACTTACATATCAATTTGTCAAACTCACTGTGAAGTTTAAATGACATGTCATGTCAACACAGGGGTACAATTTAATGACCTGACCGATGTTCACAACACAGCAACATTGTAACTTGTGACTAAGATGGATTTTAAGTCTGTTGCACTGCATTTAGGAGTATGGAAATCGGTGATTTAATCCTTGAGAGTGACACTTGACAATGACAGATCGAACTAGCAACCCGCTTTTGATCATAGCAACCATCCATTTAGAACTAGTAACGACAGTTTATCCCAGTAAATTTTGAATGAGTCGATGTGTGGCGGAAAGTAGTTCTGCAAATTGACCTGTGTTAGCTATTAAAAATGTAAATTGTTAGCAAAACTACATAGCTCAGACGTGGCAACAGTGGTAACAACAGGTAATAACAACACAGTGTGTGTATATATCGGTGAATAATGCACTTATCGAGGTCCACCACCTTGAAAATGCATTATTCACTGATACACACGCTGTAGCATTCATCATCCTTTACAGAAACTACAAAATTAAGCTAGCTTTTTGGACTGGTTGAACAATACCTGAACTGGAGATCTGGGAAACATCGAGAGCTGTTATCAAACTTATTAGTTAGGTTTTTTTTTTTCTTTAAATGCTTATTATTGCTTACTCAGCCGTTATGTTGGTACCAAGCAACGGCACCACTAGAAATTTTGGGCCCTATGACAGAGAATTATTTTGGGCCTCCCAAACATTGATTATAATGTTTAATGATTAATGATTAAAATGTTCTCTAGGGCCCCCTATCAGTGCCAGGCCCTTGGAATCATCCTAACTTTTCCACCCCTGGTGGTGCCCCTGGCACCAAGACACCATTAAAAGTAATAGCAAAGAGCAAAACATCTGTAAATGTAGGCCTAATTTTTTGTACTCACGTCTGTTGTGTGGTGCATCACCCCATGTGACCTGTCTGAGAATAGAAACAGTTTAAGAAATGTTCAAGCATTTATTCTGCCCCATTTTTTTTCTTTCAATCTGTGAGTGTATGGGTGTATGTGTGGACATTTGTATGCGTGTGTATGTGCTTGACTGCATGTTTGTGGACATGTGTATGTGTTTATGTGTGTGAGTGTGTGTCAGACAGGGATAGTGTGGAAACCTACCACGCTTCCTGTTCTGTCTGTATCTGTAACACAGGAAGACTGTCACTACTACCACCAGTGCTACAGCCACCATGAACACATGCATCCTCTGCACATGCATCCTCTGCTCCTCTGGAACTACAAATAAGAGTTTGGTTATAACAACCTGTTCCCTATTCTATATTATTTTTATTAGTAGTAGTAGTGCAAACAGTGTTTCTCCAGGAAACTAGTAGTCCAGTTATTTGTGTGCAGGTAAGTGCATATTGACCCAGTGATGATATAGATTTAGGCCTGTGCAGTTAGAAAAGCCATTTGTGATATAGTGACAAAATAGGTATTTATCAATATGATCGCCAATGCAATCCTGACAACACTATAGTGACTACTAGGCTTCTATGTTCTATGATAACTTCGAGGCAGAAATAGTGCAAGCCTGAAATCATGCATACACCATGTCCAGATTTTACATGGATTTTTTTCTTCGACAATGCTCCTTTTTTGACTCATGTTCAGATTGACGGCTGCCACCTTTGTGCCCTTGAGCAAGGCACTTAGCTGTAAATTACTCTAGGGGAGACTGACCCTGATGTAAATAACAGTCATAAATAACAGACAAATGTAAGTTGCTTTGGATAAAAGTATCTGCTAAATGCATAAATGTAAATGTAGAAATGAGCACAAACGGAGCTTTCTGTCATAAAAAAAGGTCTAATAGTCTATCACACTTTTCTTTGTTTTTATGTTAAAAGAGAAATCCATTGTGAATTGAACTTAGGGTATACTGGAACATGATGACTTTGTTGGGGGAGCAAAAGTATGCTAACTTTTGGCTTTCTAAATGAGCACACTGGCAATGTCAGACAGGTTAGTCTCTGTACTCTCCAGATGAGCGAAGCATTAAAATAAGTTTTATCATTTTTAGAGTAAGGAATACTAGTGTGATTTTTTTTCACTGTGTAAAACTAGTGGAGTAGCGATCTGAAAGGTATGTAAAACCTTATGCAAGTTTATTCAAGTGTACACAAATCTCACCTGCAATCTGTAGAGTCACTTTCATGGTCAAGGCAATGTATTCTACCTCAGTTCCAATTCCACACCAATATGTCCCAGCATCCGCCTTCTCCAGCTTCTGGATGGTCACAGTAAAGCCATCTCCATTTCTGTTGTGAGTCATAGAATATCTGTTTTTTTCGTAAAATTGCTTTGAACTGATTAGATCCGACTCAATTAACTCCTCGTGTTGTTTACGAAAGTGCTTGATTTGTGTTTTTACTTCCACAGGGTGCTTGCATGGAATTTTGATGTTTTCCCCCTCACGTCCAATAATTGGTGGAGGTGAGTCACAGCAGTCACCTGTCAAACATACACAACGTGGTGAGACCAGTAAAGTCATTTCTAAAACCCATATGCCTTTTTACTATTGTGCACAACATGTGGGTAAAATTTGGCCTTGGTCATTCTGTACGACATCTCAATTTTCTACAGGTATCCGATCTCATTGCAGTATAGCTTTACGATCCTAGAACCAATAAACACTGAACCAAAACATGCTTGCGACATTGATACAACTCTTCAAACTACTCACAGCTGTCTTGCCAGCTTAGCGACTTGGCTTAACTGTAGCAAATTTTCATCAATTTCACCATTTTTTTTTATTAACTTATTTATTTTTTAATATGACCTAGCTTTACATGCAACATGCGACAATTTAGACACACAGCAATGGTACCTGGGGGGTATACTACAAGCCAGGTCACTGGCTAAACTGTTTAACCGCTGATCTAAAAACAACATGTTGCTTCAGAAACAACTGACGCTCAAAAGAGGGTTCTTTTAGAGATCAGTGGTAACTCCCAAAGCTACCCGTGTTAACCAGTAACCTTGCTTAGTAGTACAGGCCAATTTAGACAAACAGTAATGGTACCTGATCTACTTGCAATTTTGACTGTTGGATTTATTGTATCAACTTTTCAGACCCTCTTAGTGGACATTTTGGACAAACCTTTTCCATGCAAGACAGAAAAACATTGGTTATTCCTCTCTAATGAAATATAGCCATTGCTCTCTAAAATAAAAGTACATTACCTTTTTTTACAGACAAGTTGAATTCATGATATAATGCTCCATCTTCAACCGCACAGTGATAAGTCCCAGCATCATCTGTTGTGAGGTCTGTGAGCAGAACTGTTAATTTGTCTTTTCTGTACTGGAAAAACCTGCTGTCCTTGTTATGTGTGAGACGATTGTGAGGGCAGCTTGTAGCATTGCCCTTGCAGAAGAACAGTGGTCTTGGTTTATCCTTGTCTTCATGTTGATCATCATCACAGAAAATGAGTATTCCACCTCCCGTAAAGCTACTAATTTGAACTTCTGCGCTGGAACTTCCAAGAACTGTGAAGTGCAAATATATGTTATTATATATATATAAATATATAAAAAAAATATATATATATATATATATATATATATATATATATATATATATATATATATGTGTGTGTGTGTGTGTGTGTGTGTGTGTGTGTGACACTTTACTTGACGTTTAAATGGTATCATTCAAATAATAATTTTGCTACCTCTCACAGTCAAATAGCGTGTCCCCAATCTTAATTACTTAAAATTACTGGTCAACTCTAGTTTACCTGTCCTTGTTACTCTCCTGCAGATTGTGCCCTGCAGATTGTGGCAGGATATACTAATGCAACTGTTGCACCTGTGGGTATAGCCAACACTGCCACAACCTTATCACCATGTTTCCAAAGTTAGACACAGCTGATCTGCACTGAAATTGTTATCATATGCACTTACCTGAGACAAGGCAGAGAGAAAATAAGATGATCCCCTTCATTCTAAATGAGTGCATCACCCTCTTGCATGTTTATGGTCTATCACACACACACACACACACACACACACACAATCGTTACTGGTGACTGCTGTTCTCTTCCTGTTAGCATTTGTGTTCACCGCTCTCTCAAACTTCGAGACTGAGCGTTCTCAATCTTATCCCACCCCCTTTTAGGACACAGCAGCTCTGTTAACCCTTAACTGTTCGCTGCTTCATACAGCGCATTCAGAAACGAGAGACAACTACTTTAGGTGCAGGTGCATATTTCCTGAAAACATTTGCAAAAACTTGATTGTTGATGGGATGACAATATGTGGCAACTTAATGACCACAGTCAGTATGTAATGGTGCCTTTGCAGAAATGTGTTACTTTAATCAGTGTATCATCTAAAACCTTTTGTGTGGCATGACAGACTTCATGATTGCATGATTTTTGTTACAGTATTGGTTGAAACTGTTAAAATGCAACATAGGACATAAGACAGATGGGGGGGGGGTTGTGGTGCAACGGGCCTCGCTGTGCTGTAGCGATGGAGATATGAGATCAAATCTTTCCGCTGCAGCATGTCCTCGAAGCTAATTTTGATACCTCAACATTCACAAGACCACAGACAGTGTTTCTATATAGAGCAATGCACATGAAGCAGAGACAAGTCTCCATGGCAACATATCAACATGCTGTGTTCAAAGTACTCAAAGTCTCTGAAAGTCAACAGTGTAAAACCACAGGCTTTAACAGTAACACACACGTACACACGCACACAAACACAGAAAATCTCATAATCTCATGCACACTCAAGCCCGCTTCTGCACCGTCACCACCACAGTGCCGCCTCCCGTTCACCGTTCATTTCAGGATGGTCACTCTTTTCCATTTTTTTTGTGAAGTACGGTAGGTTAGATTGATATTAGGCATAAGTATTAGTTGTATATTGTAGTGATATTAGTTTACTATCCAAAATAAGCCTAAGTAATAAGCTCTGCAAGTTCTGGGTTCATTTCATAGTTAGTTTGTAGCTGTAGCCTCATTACAATTGTTTACAAATGTAGATGCTAATTACTGGAAACGGTTAACCATCCTGACACTACCCCCGTGCACATAGGGAATTGAAGGCCTGTGCATTTGTTTCTCTGAGCGTGCTGTGTCAATAAGTGGGCAGTGAAGGGTTATCAATTCTGCTGCTTCTGCAAGACCACAGAGATGATAGAAGGTTATTTGTAGGATAGGCTGCAGGTTAAGTAGGGTAAAACCAGAAGCTAACAGGAAGTGTCCTATCTGCCGTATCTGCCTCACTAGCTCTATTTGTAGTCTGGTTTGGTTACAGAAGGTAAATGATGTGAAAGGGTTTGGGATTCTGTTTTCTTATACAGAATGAAGTGGATCTTATTGTTTATTCTATACCTCATCTCAGGTAAACTACACACTATTTTAACCATTCCAGTGCATGTCAGCTAACTTTAACTTTGAGAATGTAATGATTTAGTCCGGTTGTGTTGGCTCAGCACAGATATAGCCATATTAGTCTAGCTGAACTATATCCTACTGTTAGTTTTTTTTTGTGCAAAGAGTAATTTATCTGTAGACCTCTGCTCATTTGTGCCTGATTTTACATGTTGAATTGTCAACAGAGCCATCAGTGATGCCAGCTGTCAGTTGGTATCATGAATAGTGTCTGGTGTGCACATGCTTTTAGTATTTACAAACGTTTTATAACACATTTCTGAATAAAATAGATACATAGGCTATTACATTTACACAACACAATAGTAGCATACATATTACAACACAATTGCATAACACCCCTGTGTCTATGTTGTTTTAGTACCAGGAAGAAGGGAAAGACAATTGAAAGCTTACATCAGCGGTGGAATACTCATTTTTTGCAAGTTTGATGGCCAGCATAAGGGCAGACAAAAGTACTTCTGCAAAAGTGATGCTTCAACCTGCTAACCTGTCAATTCCTCCCAGTTCTCACTCCACACCAGTAGATCCCAGCATCGTTCTTCTCCAGGTTATGGATTGTCACAGTAAAGACGTTTCCACTTCTGTTGTCAAACGGAGAATACTTTGAATTCTTGTGTAAAAGCTTTGAGTTGATCAGATCTGTCACAATGAACTCCTCATGTTGCTTACAGAAGTCCTTGATATTTCCTTTTGATTCCTCTAGGTACTTGCACTGAATAGCGATATTTTCTCCCTCGTGAGCCAGAGCTGAAACAGGTGGGTCACAGCAGAAAGCTGCCAAATATTCACAAAGTGACTGTGTGTGCATTTCATCAACCTAATCATATGTATATTTCCTGAAAGCACAATCAAAACATGCATTATGTTGGGCTAAATCATTAATTCTCTAACAAGGACTACTTGTCCTGTTCTTTTGCTGTTTCCAGTACTTTCCATTAAGAAAAAAGGACATTTTCAAGAGATCCCCAACTTTTGAGCGGTACTGTAGCACACTGACTACCATTGATCTCAAATTTAAACAACATACGTTACCTTCTTTGATGTTCAAACTGAATGCAGTATGTAATTCTCCATTTTCAAGTGCACAGTGATAAATTCCACCATCCTGTGTTGTGAGGTTTGTGAGCAGAATAGTCAGATGCTCCTCATCTTCATGGTCATATTGGAAAAATTGTCTGTCTTTTTGTGAGCGAGACGATTGTTATGGCGCGTTGTAAGATTACCCTTGCAGAAGTACTTTTGCTTGTTTTTATCCTTGTCAGGAAATTTGCAAAGGATTAAAATTCCTCCCGTGGTAAATCCTTTCATAAAAACTAGTTTCTTTTTTTTCCTGTAACTGGACAGCAAAATGAGTTTACTGACTAAAAAAAAACAAAAAACAAACAAGTCTATAATGTGGTATAATAACAAGTAATGTTGTCTAGAAATATGCTACAAATTAGATATGCCTTACTGGTAACATTATGACTTCTTTTAATTTACACAATGTAAGTTACAGATCTCTCCTGGAATTTTTTTGTAATAAGTGAGTCGCAACAGTCACCTGTCAAACATTTACAGAGTGCTCAGTTCTGTGATGAATATATTTCTTTACTTATGTCCAGACTCTATTTGTTTCATAACATCACTGTCTAATCTGATTAGTGGAGAACTCATAATGACATTCAAATAGGAAGTCATTATCACCTGATTTGACACTCAAAGTAATTGGATCACGTATATGTCTATCTTCAACTCCACAATGGTAAGTCCCAGCATCCTCAGCAGTGAGGTTTGTGATAAGAATGGCTAAGTAATCTCACTGAGCATTTTCGTACTGGGAGAGTCTACTGTCGTTGACAGGTTGGCAGGTTGAAGCATCACTTTTGCAGAAGTACTTTTGTCTGCCCTTATCCTGGCCATCAAACTTGCAAGTTCTGGCTCATGAGGGAGAAAATATGACTATTCAGTGCAAGTACCCAGAGGAATCAAAAGGAAATGTCAAGCACTTCTGCAAGCAACATGAGGAGTTCATTGAGACAGATCTGATCAACTCAAAGCTTTCACACAAGTCAAAGTATTCTCCATTTGACAACAAAAGTGGAAACGTCTTTACTGTGACAATCAATAACCTGGAGAAGAACGATGCTGGGATCTACTGGTGTGGAGTGAGAACTGGTGGCGATAGCGTGGCTTTGACTCGGCAGGTGAAGATACAGATTGCAGGTGAGGTTCATATAGACTTGAATAAATGCATAGATTTTAACACATACATGTCTACTTTTTGTGAAAAAGAAAAAAAAAAGTCTTAACTTAAATTGAGTAAATCCAGATGCACCACTGCCAAATTTTCTTGTATGTGAGGAGATGAGTCCATAGCAACGCGTTTAAAATCATCTAATGCCAACACCCAGAAACAGTGTCATATGATTCACAAACAATGAAACCGTGTCATATGATTCACAACCAATGAAAACATGTCATATGATTCACAGACAATGAAATTGTGTCATATGATTCACAACCAATGAAAACGTGTCATATGATTCACAGCCAATGAAACCGTGTCATATGATTCACAACCAATGAAAACGTGTCATATGATTCCCAGCCAATGAAATTGTGTCATATGACTCACAACCAACACAGGAATCTGTGTTATTATTTGTGGTTAAATGGACACTGTCAGGTCCGCATCGGACCTGGTCACGGCCACGCCCCCTCACTCGACGTCACAGACTCACAGCTCGTCTCCTCGTTTACATTCACCTCCTCGTGCACGATCACCTTCACCTGAGTTCTAATTGGTGTCACCTGGTCTCCACCCTATTTAAGCCTCCCTCCTGCTTCACATGGTGTCTGGCCTCGTCGATGTTTCCTTGGACTTCCTACGTGTCAGTGTGTTTTCTCCGTCTCCCGCGATCTCCCGTTGTTTGCCCCGCGAGCCTAAGACTCCCCAGTCGGTATTGTCATTCCCTGTGTTTTCTAGTGGTTTGTTTAGTTCTCTTGTGTTTCGCTTCCTTAATCTCCTGTGTGTTAAGTTTATACGAACTTCTGAGCTTTATACTTTAGTTTCCTCCGTTATAGTAACGGACGCAACTTTCGTTATCCCTTTGTTTGTTTGTTTAAATAAAACTCCTTGTTTACACATCTGCCTCCGCCTGTCTGTGCCTGACAGACACATGTTTAACAACTAAAAATACTGTAGGACCATCTTCTACATGAAACGTGTTTGCTGTGAGTTCAATTTAAAATGTCATGCTAGTTATGTAAATCACTTGTCTCCAGACCCGCTCACAATTTCAGTTGCAGTGTCATCTAAGTTTACCCAGTCTAGCGTTCTCTCTTAAAATCTGCAAAAGTATTTCGCAAAACTCGGGCGTCTTTATTGTTCATGGTCACCAAGTGCTATTGGTAGGCAAAAGGACAAGATGATTTGGTACAACATGGGACAAATAGGGAAACGGTAACTAAAATTAATTAGTACAGGCCACCCCCAATTAGTTTGCATTGGATAATGTAAAATTTGATGCAGAACCCTTCTTAATGGAAATTAAAAGTGTAACCATCTGTAACACACATTTTTACTGCTATCTGTAGTGTACAGGATCGAGTTTCTTAAACGTGTTTTTCAGTCTGGTACTTAAAAACAGGGGATTCACAAGTAGTCTGTTCTTGTTTTCATTTGCAGAAACAAGGAGAGCATCATCTATTCCAATTCCAATTCTATCTGCATGTAAGGCAACCATGAAATACATAATCACTCCATTGTATGATTTTAGATTTTACAAGATATCTACATCATATGGTCATAACAATAATGATGTAACAAAAACAAAAAAAGAAATACTAAATATTTGTATTGTCTCGTGTTTTTCAATATTTGCATGTGTCAATATTTGCATGTTATTACTTTTGTTTGACAGTACTTTTCTTGCTGTTGATGGTGATTGTGTTGGCCATTGCTGTGTGGATGCGCTACAAGCATAGGCGGGACAGAGCAGCAGGTAGTCTCTCTCTCTGTCTCTCTCTCTCTCTTTGAAGACTATGGTAATATTATTTATATTTGATGGGAATATGAGCAAAGCAGAACTGTAGGTTGAGGGGGTGGGGGTGGGGGTGGGGGGTGTGTGTGGGGGGTGGGATGTGTGGGGGGAGTTTGATCGTAGCTGCTGCCTGCCCGTAGAGAGAAATGCGATTACAATCGTTGCGATTGCAATCGTTCTGAACATGCTGTCTTTCCCTTTCTCACAATCATTTTTTTCCTGCTTACTAGGCTTTGTACATCCTCTTCAATCTCAGGAAACTGTAGGAATGTTTTACACGGTGAGTTAGCCAACCCCTGTCAACTCCTAACAAAGATATATTGTATTTAGTACAAGTAGTATTTTTAGTATTATTAGTAGTAATTTAGTATTATTAGTTCATTAGTAGTAGTAATATTTTGAGCTTTTATAGATAGTTATTTGTGACACTAAAGTATTACCTAATCTAATTGAAATCTAGGACTATGAAAATGATCCTCAAGGTTTAGCATCCAGCAACCTACAAGTGAGTTTAGACTATCAAAATCTGAACCCCAACATGGCTGCTCAGCATCATGATGCAGTTTACCAGAACCTGAACCCCAACACCACCCAACCTGATGCAGTTTATCAGAGCCTGAACCCCAACACCACCCAACCTGATGCAGTTTATCAGAGCCTGAACCCCAACACCACCCAACCTGATGCAGTTTATCAGAGCCTGAACCCTAACACCACCCAACCTGATGCAGTTTATCAGAGCCTGAACCCCAACACCACCCAACCTGATGCAGTTTACCAGAGCCTGAACCCTAACACCACCCAACCTGATGCACCTTTCCAGTGTCTGAAACCCCTTAGATAACTTGATTCAGGGAAAAGGAAACTCATAAGTCTCATTGTAATAGATTAATTTAGATGTATTGTATGTTTTCTTTCTCTTTGTCACTTAGTTTAATTTCTTGATTGAACAACCTAATTTTCTATTCCATTTTTCATTGTATCATCTTGTTTATGTTAGACATGTGCTTTGTTTCATTCTAGATTTGCTTTAAGGTGTTTATATGGTGAAACAGTGTTGCCCCGTCACCTATTTGATCGTGATTGGTGTTGACTATTTTTTTTTCCCATTCATGACTGCTATGTTACATAATGTTGGAGAAATAAATGACACAGACAACAACGAGACCATATTGATTCAGACTGTGAACATAGCTAACATTTTAAAATAATTCCATCTGTCTATCTATTTGTCTATCTATCTATTTATCTATCTGAAAAGCTCAACATGAAGATACTACTAAACCTGAAGTTTTCTTTTGTCATGGCACACACACACCACACACACACACACACACACACACACACACCAATAGACATGTACATGTGGCACCACAAGCTACAAAATATTTGTTGACAAAGAGATGAGAGCCGTCTCCTAGCAGTGACTGGTTACAACAGCTTGTCTCCTTGTCAACAGCTCAAGAAAGCCAACAGCAGTGATATAGAGTAAATATTGCTTGCGCTATGAGCCCCAGAAAACACGGTAAGAAGAGCCAGTGAAGGCTGATTGTAGAACAGTGCTGAATAAAAGCACATATAGGTGATTAGTTTTAATTGTGTCTATTGTTTATTGTTGAGACATATACAATCATTACCATTTATGTACATGTGGAACATAAATGGATTTTTGGCAGTACTACAATCTTGTAAGTGTGCACTGTACATTAACACACAGTTAAAATAATGGAAATATTTTTTACAAAAATTATATCCAACACAACATTTAAGGGGGTATTCACACCTGCCTGGTTTATTTCACTTAAAATGAACCAAGGTTGTTTAGGGGGTATTCACACCTGCCTTGTTTAGTTCGCTTAAAACGAACTCAAGGTTGTTTCCTCTCTTGGTTCGGACCTTTTCAGCCGAAAGAAGCACACCGAGATCCAGCCGAAGAGGTGGTCTCAGAACGGTTAACGAACCCTGGTGCACTTAACGTGTGAAAGTGAATCGATCTCGATCTCGCAAAAAGCATATGTTTTTTGGAATGCGTTTCTGTAGTTTTTAAATCAGAGACAGTTTAGTTACATTTCCATGACTGTTTAGGTCTGCTTTCACTTTTCACCTCACCTTTCTGCCTCCCCTGCCCCAAATATTTCTGTCCAATGATGAATGAACGACCTTACCACACGTGTGATTCTATTTAGAAATTCTGGTTCAATCGCAAAAAAACAACAACAACAAAAAAAAACGCAATGTGAGAGAGAACCGCACCAAAAAAAAAAAAATTACAATACAAATTCTCTTGTGGTTGCATTGGTTGAGTGTCCTGTTTCAAAGAGAATACAATGACCTCAGTTCACTGGGGTTCCTATTGTTCTTGAGCAGGTAATTGTGTAGGATCACAAACTAGATTTAGGGCCATTTGCTAAGCACACACATTGGTATCAGTAGTACTGAGTGCCTGATTGCTTTGGTTGGTTGAGTTATTACTTGTAGTATTTGTAGTAAATTCTGCTGTGGCATAGAATATATATCATAGATCATAGATCATAGAATACTCAGTATCATCATCAGAAGTGTGCGTGTGTGTTGATGTTTTACACACAGTGTCCTCATTAGTCTTTGCAGGTTCCTGGTTAACTGAGTTTCTGGGGTCTTCTGGCTGATTAGTGTATGCTGTGGGACCATCACTGGAATCAACTGGTTTTTGCACATTGGCATAGACACCGTTGATAGAACTCTGTGTTTCATCAGCACTAAGCTCAAGGCAAGCATCAGCAGAGGTGTGTGTGAGCGACTGGATGTTTGAGTATGTGGGGACATCGCCGGGGATTGTGGGAAATGGAGTTCCTGTGGGTAGTTGGGCAGTGGTGTAGACAGTGGTGGTGACAGGAGAATGAGTTATCTTGGATAGAAGATGTTGGCGTGTCTCATCAGGAAGGTGTGGGGGTGACTGAATTGTACAGTAATTGGGGGTGTCTGTGTTGTCTACCGTGGCAAACGTGCAGGTTGATGAAGTCAGAGGACAAGGAGGAAGACCAATGTCATCAATCTCCTCATAAATTATGTCAGGGTCTGGATTCTGACAGAGATAGACAAAAGCAGACAAGTCAGACTATATTAATTTTAGGTGCTATATTACTTTTTATTTTATTTTATTTATTTATTTAATTTTCCTTTAGAAATCACATTTTACATTCAGGGTCCATAGCCCACATCTCACTCAAACACATTTGATTAACTAACAAAAATAGTTTAGAATGCAGTTAAATTTTCTAACTGCACATAGTATCTTATATAATATGCAAGATATAATATCTTAGAATATATTACTGTGACAGTCACTCACCTCTGTTATGTAGTAGATTACATTGTTTGACTTGTCTGGTGAGCATAAAGACATTATTGACATCATGTGAAAGAGGAGAATTCTTGCACTCTTTCAAACTTAATCTGTGTGAATTTGTGTGTGTGTAACTAGAAGGCCATCAGTGGGAATGTCACAACCTACCATGATTCCTTCTTTGTCTGTCTCTGCAGTACAGGAAGACAATGGCAGCTAGCAACAGTACCACTGTCACCACCAACACAGGCGTCTTTATGTCTGTCTCTGGGAATGACACGTCAATTGAAGAATTAATAACTCCCTACAGTTATCTAGGGATGTTACTGTTAAAAGATTGAGCGACTGTAGCAGACGTTTTGCTGTCAATACAAATTTCCCTTTAAAGTTG
Source organism: Tenualosa ilisha (assembly GCA_015244755.2). Lineage (NCBI taxonomy): Eukaryota > Metazoa > Chordata > Actinopteri > Clupeiformes > Clupeidae > Tenualosa > Tenualosa ilisha. The sequence continues at coordinate 155,735 of PYXC01002331.1, read as the reverse complement.
TTTTAATTTACCGGTTCATATTTCGCCAGTCTTAAACGGAAATGGACCAGGGACCTCACCAATGTGTAATTCAGCCGTTGCAATTAATCAGTGTGTAACCTTCACCCGAATGATGAACGGCAGCCATTATGCAACAGATTCTTCACCACACATTAGCTTAAGATGTGGATTGAGGGAATGAATGGGCCCTTTTACAGTGGAAGATAAGTAGGGCTCCAGACTTAATGAAACACAGTAGTGGAGATGAGGGGGGTGCAGCCCTTGGCTTCTAGGTGACCCCCTGCTGATTTTTTATTCATTTATTTATTTATTTTTAATATAACATGTCAATGTCATTGTGTTGTTCGCATTTCATTAAGTCATGTCAGCAGTGTCAAGTCAAGATATGGGAGCCATCCAAGTTTTGAGAGGTCACTTCTTAGCCTTATTTTTTCGCTTCACAAGGCCACTTGAGCCATAGACTGATATTCCCTGCTAGCCTACAAAAAATCTGGCCTGGATAATGCAAAAGTGGAGATCCTGTTTTCAGAAATCCCAAGCTGTCATGAGGCTGTTTTCTGATGAGCACGTAAAAAATAAAAGAACGCAAAAAGCAGACGAATGAAACATTCAGATTTTCTCAGAGATAGCTCAGTTTGTGATGGGATAGGCTTTGCATGGTTTAACTCTAATCATGCTAATCAAATAGCCTGTTCAAATCAAATTACAAAACTCATGGGGTGCATCTTTAGGCCTACATGCTGTTTCATTTTACAATGACCAGCACTGATAGGGGTAACCAATATTTTTGTGTTTTTGTGAGGGTGCCATCAGTGTTTTTTGTAATCATTTGTCTTTACATTAAATGGAATAGGCCTATATTTTTATGTCTGTCAAAGTTATCACATAAATAGTGTTCCAGGCCTAATGCAATCTCATTTTAACATGACTAGTATTTCCACCACTCTATATTTTTATACAAGAACATTGTAACTCTGCTGGTTAGTCAGGAGTTGGTAGCCTATCCGTCATTGTAGAATGCATTTATGCGTTTAGCAAAAGTTTTTATCCAAAGCGACTTACATTTGGCAACTATCAATTAGTTCAAGGCCAGCCTCCCCTAGAGCAACTTAGGTTTAAGTGCCTTGCTCAAGGGCACGACTGTGGCAACCGGGATACAAACCCTCAATTTCCAGGCTACTGCCATGCTAGACAGTTTCCTTAACCACTACCCTACCACCACCCACAATACAATAATGAATATAATATTCTGTGGGTTTACCTATGTATCAAATGTGTGAATAAACTCTATGCTCACCAGAGATGTTGAGCACCACCTCACTAAGCAAAATGGCATAATTTTCATCAGGTTTCATGCCACACCAGTAGATCCCACTGTCCGTTTTCACCACATTGTAGATGGTCACATTAAAGACATTTTCAATTTTGTTGTCAGCCATAGAATATTTTTTATTGGAGTGTATTGGTTTACACCCCTCCTGTTCTTTACAGAAAATCTTGCTGCTGTTTTTGAATTCCTCCGGGTACTTGCACTGAATGGTGGCATTTCTTCCCTCATTTTCAGTTATTGCGAGTTGTTCACAACAGTCACCTGTAAAATATTTAGACATTTTGTTATGAGTTTAAATAAGTTAAATAAGTTATTTAACTGGTGGTCCAAATCTAAGTGTGACATCCTTACCCTCTCCTATGCGCAATTGGTATTCAGTATGTAATTCTCCATCTGCTGCACAGTAGTAAGTTCCATTATCATCCGAGGTGAAATTAAAAACAGCAAATGTCAGATCGTCCCAGAGATTGCCTTTGAATTGTAGGATCCTGTTGTCAGTGTTGTTTGTGAGGCAGTCTGTAGCATTTCCTTTGCAGAAGTGCATGTGTTTGTATTGACGATGCTGGCGCAATATGCAATGGATTAAAAAGGCTCCCCTTGCAAACAATTTCACTTCAACGTATGCTTTATAATGTCAAAACACAAAAACATACATTACAATGGATGTGCCATTTGGTCTGAAAGTATTACACTTGTGAATCAAAATGATAAAATTGACCTAATATACCACTGAAAGCAAAATTAAGGAAAAGCTGCCACTGCTTAGCACAAAGCTGTTTAATATTGGAAGGCTGGAAGTGATTAACAAAGTATCTAATGAAATATTTATACATCTAAATATTTAATATGATACACAGTAAATCACATCTGGTTTACATGTCAAGAACATAAGCCTTTAGGAATCTCACCTGTAATCTGTAATTTCACCTGTCTGATGAAAGCTACTTTATTCCCACCAGTTCTTACTTCACACCAATAGGTGCTGGCATCCCACTTCTTCAGATGTTGGATGTACACAGTAAAGGTGTTTTCACTTTTATTGTCAAACAGATGATATTGAGTATGGTATGGCTTTGACATCTCAGGTTGTCTACAGAAGTGTTTGGTGCTTTCTTTAAATTCTTCAGGGTACTTGCATTGAATGCTGATATTCCTTCCCCTATGGCCTTTAATTGCCAGAGGTGGTTCACCTGTCAAAAATGCACATAATGTTCAGTTGTGTTGTTTTATTTTTCAGACCTGGCTAGTTGAAATCACCACAGTAGATAATCTTCAATGTTGGGGAAGTGTGAAAAGTCATTACCTTCTTTTGTTTCAGAAGTGATGTTATGTTCAAAGCTTCCTTTTTCAACTTCACAGGTCCTTATGTGCTCTAAGGTGAGATTTGTACTGAGAACTGTTAAGTAAGTTAGGGTTAGGGTTACGGGTTCTTTCATCTAAAGCGACATAGAGTACAGATAATAGATTAACAAAGTATTGGCTAAAAATGTGAAATTCTAATAGGCCTATAAGCCTAGATATTTAACTAATAGTGCAAGTACAGATTGCAAAGAATACTTCTACAGATTCTTTCATTTACCTTCCTGCTGACAGCACTTGGCAAGCTTGTACAACAGAGATGTGGTTGGAATTACTCCAAACTATCACTTTAAAGCCACCAAACCATGGTCCACCAAAATGTTAACCAATCTAAATACTTGTCTGATAAATGGAAAAGTGCCAAATTCATGGACTAGCACCTTCAACACCATTCAAACCCTCTTTCTGAGAGACAAACTACTGCAGATGAGAATGGACCTGTGCCCAGTAGCTTGGATCACACACTACCTCACACAAAGACCCCAGTTTGTTAGGCTGGGAAACCTCACATCTGACACTGCTGCCAGCAGTACTAGTGTGCCACAGGGAACTGTTCTATCCCCTGTTCACTTTGTACACTACTTTAGATACAGCTCTCAGACATGTCACGTGCAGAAATTCTCTGATGCATGTATCAAGTATCATATATCAACATGTATCAGAGATGAACAGGAGAGGGAGTACAGGAGCCTTGTGGAAGACCTTGTGGGATGGTGTAAGACAAACCATCTACAGCTGAACACCACCAAAACCAAAGACATGATCGTAGACTTCAGTTGGTCAGCCCCTCCTATGCTGCCTGTCTCCACTGATAGGGTGGAAGTACAGACTGTCAGTACGCATAAATAACTTAGACTACATCTTGACAAGAAACTGAAATGGTCACATGCACATTGGAAATTGAGCTATTGGCAATAACTGAGTTATGTCTTAACTGGATTATCCCTTTAATCTAAGTATACAAGCATCAGAAGAAAAACAAATTATTGACCAAAGTGTGTTTGCCTCCGCAACAGTGTGGGGGGTGATATAGTTCCTTTTATGTTCCTACCAGCCTGGCGATACAGGCCAACTAAAAGATAGATAGGTGCTAAACCACAAGCCTCCAATGTAAGTTTTAAGACTGTGGGGATATATATGGGGAATAATTCAACTTTCTCTCAGTCTATGTAAACATACTGACTGTAAACATACTGACTGACGCACTCTTCAAACTGCAGATATACTCCGCCTGGAACAGAATCTGCACTGGAAATGTATGTACAATGTGCAATGACACTTTTGCACTAGGGTTAACATAGCATCCTCTTGCACATTCCACACTAGTTCCACACCAAACAACTTAGTACCCTAAAGGGCACACATAATAGAATTTTTCTCTGTATTTGTATGACATATGTATGTCGTGTGAATACCATCTTGTGGAAGCTAAAAGATTCCTACAGGATAATAATGTATATATCTATCTATATATCTATCTATCGACAACATTACTAGTGACCCATTTACATTTACTCTCTCCCCACTGTTTGCAAGGCCTTTATGAATTGCCTGCTTGCCCGCATTTCATGACCTCTCTCACGCAAACAAAAAGGCTGTATAGACAGACTAGGTATTTATGAACATCTGTTAATGAATCGATCAATTCTACTCTGTGTTTCTGTATTTAAAAGATGCCTTTAAGACACTGTCTCACAAAATGATGCTTAATGCACTGGAGGAAATCCATCTACATCAGCCCTTTGTAAACATCATAACAGTGTACAAGGGATCTTTGCTACAAGTCATTTGTGGAAAGCAACTCACAGAGCCCATCCACTCAGGGTGGGGATAAAAACAGGCTGCCTTTGGAGTGCTATGACTTCATCTTAGGCATCATCCAGTGGTTGAAACACTCCACCACATATAAGATCACCAAACACTGATGATGTTGAGCTCTCCTCCAGGAAAGTGTCATCACAAACATGCTGGCCCAGACAGATGAATTCTTGAAGTGGTCAGAACTAGAGGTCAAATAAACCAAATGTGCAGCATTTTTGAGCAACCGCTGGTACCAAGGGTGAACTGTCAACCAGAACGGCCATTGGCCAGACTTGCTTATCAGCTAGTTTGTCTAGCTCTCCAAAAACATGCATCACTTAAACCCAGTCAAAGCTATGAATATGTATACTAGATCAGCTACCAGTTACCATTTGATTAAAAAATTACAAACATTGAGCTCAGTGCACAGAAAACCTAAAGTCCCAGAAGATCTTTCATTCAGAATGGTCTTTTTTTTTATGGTGAATGTCTATTTTTGTGAGGGACGGTAGGCTAGATTGATATTAGGCATTAGTTATATAGTGTACTTATACTTGTTTACAATCCAAAGTAAGTGTAAGTGGTGGTAGCGTAGTGGTTAAGGAACCTGGCTAGCGTGTAAGTAGCCTGGAAAGTTGTGGGTTCGAATCCCGGCTGCCACCATTGTGCCCTTGAGCAAGGCACTTAACCCTAAGTTGCTCTAGGGGAGACTGGCCCGGAACAATTGATAGTTGATGAGTCGCTTTGGATAAAAGCGTCTGCTAAATGCATAAATGTAAATGTAATAAGCTCTCTATGTTCCTCGCCAGTTCAGAGTGCATTTTGTAGTTAGCTTACGAGTTAGCACGGTTGTTTACCAACATAAAAGCTAATTACCAGAAAAGAGTGACTATGCTAAACAAAAATTCTTCTGGGACTTTACATCTGCTGTGCACAGAGCCCATAGGCACATGAAACAATAAAACAGGCTGCCACAGGCTGCAAAACCACACAGAGCAGTAAGGGGCAACAATGAGCTGTGCTCCTTACAGATAACTCTATAAGCCATAGAGCTGCCACCTCAGTTAACTCTATGGTCATCAGAGCTGCCACCTCAGCTAACTCTATGGTCCTCAGAACTGCCACCTCAGTTAACTCTATGATTCTCAGAGCTGCCACCAATTTTTAATTTGTCATGATGCTCTCTATCAGACTGTGGTGATGCTTTGAAATAATCTTATGTCACCTATTTACCTGTGTAATTGTTATTTATGTATTATGTACTGCTCTCAAAATAATTGAAAGCAAAGGATCGGCAGTCCGATGATCTGTACCCATCTTTGTTATGTCCAACTACTGTGCATCAACCTGACCAAGTTGTATGTCTTCCCAATTCTGTTAGGCAATTTTGTAAAAGCCCATTTGTTATTAAAACTATTAAGTCCAGGGCCTTTTTTTTAGTACCCGTCTGTCCCTGGTTAGTGCAAATCCAAATCCGACAGACCACAAAAGCAAGAATATTCCTCCACAACACTACACAGACAGAAACAAAACTACAAGACTGCAAGGAAAACTGGCCACCCTTGATGACCATTCTGTTTCCCAGTCCATGTCGAGCAATGCTGCTGTCAGGGACGACATTCTCAGCTTTCCTGAGTATGTCGCTAGATTACAGGTGTTACCAACCAAATACAACTTTATGGTACCCTGAAAAACACCAACCACAATGCATAATGCACTCTGATTCTGATTAGCACCCACTGGAAGGCTGTAATATGACTATACTGCTCGTCATGACTGTGTTGTTAATCTTATTGCCAGTACTGTACATGAACTGTTCTCAGAATGTGTATGTATGTACACACATTCACGCATTGTGCCAAATTTGGTCCAACAGCTCTGATGATGTATTTTGTAACATCCCTAACACCTCTGATGTTTTTTTGGATAGAGGTAGAAGGCAGGTACTTGGCAGCCTAGAACATGTCCAGAAATCAATCAGTGAGTTACGACTGGCCGGGCTAACTAAAGAAAAATCCAAATACCTTGCAATGTTATTTGTACCAAATCTTGACAACAGGATATGGAGTACTAACACAACTGCAGCGGATGCCTATAGCTATGCCCGATACCATCACCAGGTTTTTAAAACAAGACACAGCTGATATACAGAATAAACAGTAAAAGTATTTTACCTGACATGATTAATAGAGCAAATAAGAGAAACTCCTTCATTCTGAATGAGATCATCACTCTGTTTTCGGTTTGTCAAAGTGATTTGCTTCTGTCAGTGCGTGCATTAATGTGCCGTTGGGGGTAGGGGTGTCGTTCTTCCTGTTAGCTTGTGGTTAAAAACATGCGAAGCAGACTGCAATGAACGCTCTTTAGTCATATCCGCAACCCCCTCTTTTTGAACTTCACTATACTTGCACAGCAAGTGCATGGAAAAGAGACCACGATGGCTTTTTGAACTTATCAAATAATTAAAAATCATGCCATTCAGTACGTATGAAAAAGAAAAAAAAATATTGTATCTGAATAGAAATTACATCATGTTGATTGCAAGGTGCTCAAATGGCCCCTAACAGGCATATGCTGTTTTAATAAGTTGTTGATAGAAGTTTTAGATTTTAAAGAGGAAGGGCTGTGGTGAACATGGTTAGCTACGGTGCAATGATACAGATGAGATAAAATGCAGCTTGCATCTATATGCTCAGTATTTTCATTCTGATGCCTCATTGGTATGAAGAACCAGACAACGGTTGAGAGACAAATAAAACCAGTATTGTTAAAAGGTAGGTATTTTTTTGTTTTTGTTTTACACTTAAAGCCTTGTTTTCTGATAGTGTGATGAAATATAATGGTTAAGATTGAAATTTTGACGAATGCCTCTGTTCTGAGAATCTTCGGTCAGCTTTGCAGCTGACACAAAAATCGCAGCAAAGTATGGTTTCCAACAGGTTTTTGACCATTCATTCTGTCTAATTTCACAAGGAGTAGACTGAGCTATGCTAAACACATAACCAATACATCAGTCTTGTACAAACACGTACAGGTTTATTCTCAATTCTCAAGGGGTGGGTAACTATCTGTCTTGCTATATGCCACTGAATTATTTGAGTAAAGTCAGAAATCAACCCGTTGTGAAACTCTAAGGGAGAATGTCTCTGACGTCTACAAAAACCACAGCAAAACCACTGAGTTTCCATGAGATAACCTGTTTACAGCACAGCCTCAGGGGGAGTGGCTGATAGACCTCTGCTGGTAATAATTTGTCACAACAAGTGAACATCTTGAATAAAACAGATGGACATGCTCTGACTGACCTTACATGTTTTTTTTTTGTTTGTTCTTTTTTAGTGTTAGATGCATATTCAGGAAATCCTTGTTTTTTATGGGTTGAAAATTTCTTAACATTGAGCTTTTCTTTTTATTGTATATTTTCACTCATCTATGCATTTGTATGTTGTGCTTATTTATCTTATCGAATTTCTGAGCTATGTTGCTCTGTTTTAAAGAAAGTGAAGAAAAAATACTGAGAAGTATATTTCTGAAAAGTATGTCTTTTCAAATAAACTCTTTCATAATCATTTGCCCATCACTACCATCTTCAGCTATTTTGGATGTTATCTGTATACCTGTTTTATTCATCTCAACTAAGGCAGTTAGTTGTTAATCCCTGGAGGAGACCTAAAATTCAGAATCTCACACAAACTCTGTAACAGTTCAGTACAGACGACCCAAGAGTAACACTTTGCAAACACCAAGAGTTTATTGAGATCAGAGTCAGGGGAAAGGGGAATTGTGGACCAAGCAGGCAACAGCAGAGTCTAGGATGATTTGCGGGATCCGGGGACGCTGCGGTGAAAAAAAATTTCAGACCAGAATCAGTTGTTTTGTTCGGCATGTAGACAGCTCCTCAGGCAACACGGCTATAGATCACTGATGTGTTGTCCTCAGGGCATTCCAAAGAACTATGGAAAGCAACCAAGAAGAATCAGGAAAAAAAAGAGAATGAATCATCAAAAGCTCCATTAGAGACTGAATCATAATTATCTGAATTATCTTAGATTATAATACATCAAAATTAGTCTCTTTTTCCCATTTCAGGCACTAGATGGCAGTAGTGTGCTAATTGTTGGAAAGTGCAGTTGCAGTCCCCAACCATCAGAATTCATTCAGCAAATCATTCAGTAATCAATCAATATTATATCACTGGTGTCTGCCAGAGTCTCATGGCTGGTGTCCAGACACTCACCCCTGCTCTGCCCAGTGACCAGCAAACTGGACAGTAGTATATTTGACATCGTCCCCCTGAGCTCCTGCAGTCTGTTTAGAGTGTGTTGTATACTGGAAATTAACCTCTGCTCCTCTTTCTGAGGTCTGTCTGAAGCCGTGGGGCTGGATGGTGCAGTATTGATCATCATCCCCTGCTCCTCTTTCTGAGGTCTGTCTGAAGTCGTGGGGCTCGATGGTGGAGTATTGATCATCAATCCCTGCTCCTTTTTCTGAGGTCTGTCTGAAGCCGTGGAGCTGGATGGTGGAGTATTGGTCATCATCCCCTGCTCCTGGAGCACTTGTGGGACCAGCAGCTCTGCTCCGGCCGGCTCCCTGGAAGCCAACGTTGTAGTACTGACTGTCACTCTCCACTCCTGCTTTAGTGATGGCCTCAGCCCCAGGGCTCTGCTTCACCTTCTGGGCGCTGTAGCTCGGCACATTGTTTCCTCTCTGCAAAGCAAGGGGGACAGGAGATATTTTATCAAGATCTATCTATCTTGTCACAGCAAATTGGGCAGTGTATGTGTTACTCAATAGGAGTACAAAAATAGTGTAAAATGTACTCCAAAGAGTAACATATACACTACCAGCGTAACGCAGTGACAGAGATGTCTACACAGCAAATTGGCCAGTCTATATGTTACTCTATAGGAGTACATTTTACACTGTTTTCAGTGTTTATATTAGTCCAAATGTTGTACTCCTATAGAGTAATATATACACTGCCCAATTTGCTGTGATGGCAACCGTGGCCTACTGGGTAGGGCTTGGAATCGAAGGGTTGCTGGTTCAATCCCCGACCAGGAGGAAAAATGTGGACGGAGGAAGTGGTTGAACAACTGCCTTCCCATGCCCACATCAATGGTTTCAGTGCCCTTTGAGGAAGGCACCTAACCCTTCCCCAGCCGCAGCCCACAGCTCTGGGTTAATGTGTGCTTCACCTCACTGTGTGCTGTGTGACTTCACGATTGGGATAAATGCAGAGATCAAACTTCTACAGAGGAGGTAGATAAAACATGGAAGGTGATCAGTGGGCTTGAACCGATGATGATGATGATGATGGCTTCAGCAGCAGACGGAACAACATCTGAGAGTACAGTCCTAAGAACAGTGGAGATGCTGCACAGAGCCCACAAGCTCCCAGGCCTCTGCTTGAGAACCTGAATATTCACCAATGTTTGCTTGTCTGTGTTACTTGTTTATAGGTAAGACAAAAATCTATACACTCTCAAGAGCTCTGATTTATTTGTTCAGAACAAGTGTTTATTGCAGTTTTATGAACTCTACGGGTGTTCAAAAATAATTCAAATTATAGTAAATGTTCTCCTTGGGACCATGAGGGCAAATTTGATTTACATTCTTAAGAAGTTATTGGCGAATGAGGCCCATATGATAGATGCTAACAACGATGCTTTCTTGTTCACTGGGGAGTAAATGATGAAATTTATAGACCTCACCTCTCCGGCCACATCCTTGCTCTTTTTGCGCTTCTTGTAAAACCTGATGAGATTTAGCAGAAATAGCATAATAGGCAAAAGAAAGGAAAAAAATCTTCTGTGAGCTATGAACAGCGAACAGTGATAGTCCCCATAGGAACAGACAACAGTGATAGTCCCCATAGGAACAGTCAACAGTAATAGTCCCCATAGGAATAGAAATCAGTTGTTTCTCCTTCCAAAGCATTTTTAACTACTCAGTTTCCTGTTGTTAACAGATGTTCTTACTTAAAGTCTTCTCTGCAGGGAAACTTTAATGTTATTTTATATATATATATGCATGTATGTATGTATGTATTTATTTATTTGTTTATTTTAGGTTGCTTTGGACAAAGGCTTCTGCTAAATGTGCAAATATAAATGTAAACATATATGTGAATAACAGGGCTAGACAGTTCAGATTTGTGGTTATACAGAATTGCATGAGACATACATTCCGTAGTCTGGTATACTCACCACACCCAGATGACTGCACAGAGAATTACCAGGACTATGCAGACAGGCACACCTATGAGCACCTTTATGACAGTTCTGTGGTCACCTGGTGAGGTCAAAATGGAAAACTAAAGTAAGATAAACCAATAACCCTAAAACGGATGGTTCTGGCCCATGATTACAATTGGCTGAATTATATTAATCTCTTGGCCTTGATTTTATGAAACTGTGTCGGGTGTGTGCAGGAACTCTTTTCAAAAAAGCAATCAGCACCTGGAGGTCAGTTTTATACTGTGTCCGTAAAGGAGATAAGCTATCGGCACCTCGAGGCGAGCTCTATGCTGTGTCTGTAGAGGAGCTAAGCTATCGGCACCTCGAGGCCAGCGCTATACTGTGTCCGTAGAGGAGCTAAGCTTTCCATCATGCGGAACAATTCCTCTGCTGACTCTTGTAAGAGCACACTGAGTATCTTGCTATTTTATCTGACTCCCCCACTGACATGACTGCTTTTCCTGTTCATTCCACAGAACACTTATCTCCAAGAAACTTGACACTCATAGACTAAAAGGGGAAGATAAAAATATGTCTACAACTATGAAACTCCCACATGCATACAGTTCTACACAATTAAGTAAGCAACTCATCTCAAGCAACATTAAAATGGTATGTGTGTGCATTATGTGCTTTAGAGATGTAGTGTTTGGTTTGTTTTGTTGTCAGTTGGTTTGTTTTGGTGTCATTGTTGTCGAGAGAAAGAGAGAAAATCATTTCAAACCAAAAATGCCACTGTGATTAGTCATTAGATTCATCAGAATCATTAGAGTCATCCTCAAAATGCATGTGTTATGAGTCACCCTGAAAATATTTGGCATTCTTCAAAGGTGGGATGACTGGTCTCTGAGCGATTAAAAGACCCAGATGATTATTTTTAAATGAACACACTGTAGCATCTTCCCTTTTTGTCAGTATTGTCAATTTACCTTATACCCATTTAGCACAAAGGGATTTCTCAAGATGTCAATAAATAAATACATACATAAATACATACATACATGCATACATACATACATACTTACATACATACATACATAAAAATAGACAACCCACGGTTCTACCCAAAAATGACAACGTAACCAGTCATTCCCATCTCGCAATGTCATAGTCCTTATTGCAAGTCAGGGTGACGAGAAGATGAGTTTAAAAGTATTTGAAGATAAAATAAGCCATTTTTTTCAAGATGTCACAGGGTAAGCACAGGTGTTATTAATGACATCTAATAAGGATCTGATTCTGCTACACTGAATCGGTATCTTATTGGCTGTCATTAATAATACCTGTGCTTACCTTGCCACTTCTTGAAAATGGCTGCTGTGAAATAGGCCCATTCAATTATTTACAAATCCAGAATATTCATGGAGGCGAGCAATATGGAATGTGCCACCAGAGGAATTGAGTGTACTCACACTTTAAACTGATCCTGATTGGTGGAGATGGGAGATGCTCATGTCCTCTAACAGCACAGGTGTAGCTGCCCTCATCTTCATAACTGACTGGGTGGAGCTGCAGCTGGTTGTTGATGATCTGCTTTTTCTCTACAGGACGTCCATCTTTACTCCAGACGAATGAAGGTCTGCTGGTCAGATGGCAGGTGGTGTTGCAGGTGAGAGTGATGGCGTCCCCCTCACTTACATTGTTTGTTGTTGCAATGGATACAATATGCAGGTCTTTAAAGGAAATATAAAAATAAGGTGAATTGTGTAAGGTGTAAGGGCATGAAGAATCTTCCAAACATTAAAAAAACAGGCCAATCTAAAACCACTTGAACTAATTATACATGATATTAAAAGGTTATCATTCCAGGAGACACATCCATAAATGTAAATCTATTAGCAAATAACTAGTATTACCTGTGACATCCACTATGATTCCTGGTTTGCCAATCCAATTCTGCTTAACAGTATTGGTGGTAATCCTACAATAGTACTGATACTGTGCATCTGCTTTGGTTAGTTTAGTCATGTGAAGGAAACACTGTCTGTTTTTATCTCCACAGTCCACTGTGACCCTGTGTGTGTAACTCTCATTCTTAGAGAAATCAACAGGTTCATCAGAGTCTCGGTTTATCCAGAAAGCATTGGTAACTGCAAGATTCGTGGGGTAGGTGTATGAGCAGGACATGTCAACTGATGATCCCTCCAGAGCACAGATGTGTGTATCGCTGTAAGTGACTGTCCACTTTTGATCTGAATTTTGATCTGGAGGGAAATGATTCATTCAATTAATTCTGCAATGGTTTACAGTACCTGGAATAGGAGGTACACAATTGTTTCTAAAATGTAGATTGTGTTAAGATTTACGGTCACACACACATGGCTCACATAACATTATGTGAATTCTGCCCTTGCTAATATACTTGAGGGAACAAGGAAAAGAGAAAAATATCACATACTGCTGACAGCACTTAGCATGAACAGGACAACAAAGAAGGCACTTTCTGCTGTTAACATCCTCTTGGACTGCATGATGGTATAGAGTGAATATCAGACAAAGCAAGTGTAAACAACAAGTTAACAATAACAACAACAACAACAACAACAATGATAATAATAATAATAATAATAATAATAATAACAACAGTAGTAGACACACATACACTGATCGATGAAATCAACACATAGCAGTGCGGAAGTTGACAAACAGACACGAGCGTCCAACAACAGACAGACATATATTGTAACTTGACTCCTACCATGTTGGCCTGTTTGCTGGTTTGAGAAAGTGGCAAGGAGGAAACCGTCTAATGACTGTCTGTTTTTTTTTTTTTTTTTTTAAACAGGAAGTCCCTTTTCCCTTCTCACTTCTGTATTTGCATGCTGTTGGGCAACAGTGTCATGACACTCTCAAGTCTGCATGTCATCATGAATGAACTTTAACGACATGGAATAAACTTACTACTAAAATAGTGCTAAAAAATAAAAAAAGAAATAACGCATCAACATAAATCATCAACTATAAATGAATAAAATGGTACATGTTTGTGTCAAAGACCCATTATCTGAGCTGTTAAACTATTTTTAGAAACTATTTTGTACCTCCAATTCCAGGTACTGTAAACCATTGCAGAATTGAATGAATCATTTCCCTCCAACCTTCCCCAACCAACCACGCACACTCACACACACACACATGACTGACACAGGATTTTGAGTCTATGTCACATGACTCATATACATTTTATGGGTAAATAAAATATATTTCAAAACCAACTTGGAAAAATACAACTGGAAGATACACTAGTGAAACTCCAATTTATTGCCATATGAGTGGTCAGACATCTTTCACCACTTTTTCCCCAACCACTGTCACCGCAAGGCTGCAATCCAATGTTTCAACACACTTTTGGGAAATTCTGCATGCTGTACCAAATATGTTGTTCTTTCATTATTAGTTAGTTACATTATTAATTGTTCTATAATATATTTATGCAGATCAGAGTCAAGTCCTCGTACACTGATACACAAAGCCAATATAGTGACACTTCCACTTATGCAGACTGGAACTATTCATGTTTGCTCCCATTGTAACGTATTATGTTGCTCTATCTTGGTCAGTATTCAGTGATCTTTGGTAGAGGGCTCAGGGCCACGGACAGATAAAGAACATATTATCTAATGCATGAAACACAGATGTGATGATCTAAACATAGAACACATAGCATAGAGGACACAACTGAATTCAGAGTTGGATTAAATGTTAATATAGGGCTCAGGGGCACAGACACAGCCTTCTCTCCTTGGCTCACAGAACCAAGTCCTATATCAACACATGAATGTGAGCGTTTATGTTTGTTCCTCTGGACCCATATGTTCTTCCTCTTGTGCTCAATCTAGGATCTCTGCAAACCACTTAGCCTTCTCTTCTTGGCTCACAGAACCAAGTCGTATATCAACACATGAATGTGAGTGTTGGTCTTGACCCATATGCTGTCTATGATGTCTTGAACAATGCATCAAAGTAATTTAGATTGATCCCATGTGGTCTGGCTCAACACAAAAAGAAAGATAGAAAACTCTGGTTTTGCAGGAGGCTTGAGTATGTCTAACAACTAACAACTGTGACAATGTAATTTCTGCATTGTTGCTTTGACAATGCAGAAATATGCCAGTGTCAGAAGCATTTATTCTTTGTTTTTTTTTGTTTTTTTGTGTGTGACTGACCCTACAAGAACACAGCTGCTCAGCAAATCAGTCCTGTGCCTGTGAATGTGGCCTGGCAGTAGGCCTGATCTGGGTGCTTTATATAGGCGCACACTTAATTAAACCTGTGTCACTAAGATACCTAATGAAATAAAAGCCCACTTTAAGTTGGCACAGTTAGTACAAACATTAAATTTGTGTCTACTGAGTGTGTGTACAGTACAATTTAGAAGTACAGCATGTATATATCTGTGTAGAGCCTACCAGTAATAAAGGCTACACTTGTAACTATTTATTAACATTACTTAATGATACAATATGATTACCTGGCGTCAGCTGTACAAGTGCTGCCCTCTGGTGTTCCAATGAGATTACTTACTTATTATCTGGAACATTACAGAGGACAACTCAGTTTAAATGGTTCTGCTCTTTGAATTGGCCTTGAGGTCATCACATATTTCATGGGCACCATGTTGTAACCCTTCTTACGTCCAGGTCCCATAGACATAACCTTGAGATGCTCCCTGGCTTTGGTTTTATTTCCCTTATTGTGCAGAATAAAGGTAATAAACCCAAGACATGCTATTGTGCACATTATTCTATCGTTCAGGCGTACTCAACACTCGTGTTGGTAGAAATGTTACTCTACTATTCAGACAGAAGTTGTAGTGTCTGCAGCTGCTATAGCAAGATAGTTCAGTGACTGAACCTCAACCTTAACTAACAAGCTAGTTTTGTTTCATTAACAACCATAATAAACCTACATTTGGACCAGAAATTCTTGGGACACGTTGAGGATTACTCCACTAATGAATATTAATGACAGTTTTACCATCATGTTGTTAATTTATTGTGTTCAAGTCCGTGCAATGTTCTGTTCCTAAAGTCCTCCGATTGGGATGTTGTAATGGCATCACATGTCACCACACATCACCATAAGGAGGAACGGTAAAATGTAACGGTAAAATATTGTCTAGCTGAGCAAAAAGTATGTTTTTGTTGTTTATAAATGTATCAATAGATGCAGGTTTATTTCTTTAGGGGTCATTTTCATGTTCCCCGAAATCATAATTGCATTTATTAGCCTGTGAGAGATGGAAATTTTTTTTAGACTACCTTATAAAAAGGATGATCGAAGGGTCACAACATGGCGTCCATGATTTGTGTTGGCCAAACTCTCTCTACATATGGCTCTGGAATATTGTAAAACATGCTCCCTCTGGTGTTCAGGGACTGTACTGCCCAAACAAGAATCAACAGTGAAAGGTTTTGTAAAAAAATATGATTTCAGTCTGTGATTTTTGAACATATAGTATTCTAAATACCATGTTTGCTAATAAAAGTACGCTTATCAGAATATGACTTGTATGATAATGAATAGTATATGGATCTGTGAAATCAAACTGATGAGAAATCGAAATGTTGTTGGACTATTTATTACATTAGAGAAAAACAAACAAACAAAGGGGCAAATGTATGCACACACTTGTTATTTACACATCTACATATAGTCTTCAGAGACAATCCTGCTGTGGATATGCTGATAAAAAGAAAGAAAAAAATTGTTTTCTAATTCTACCTGAATACCCCAGACGTGTACAAAACACTGACTTTGTACTCTCCAACAACATTGTGTTGCTATGGACTTGTTATATGAGCCTCAGATGTTTCAAGCCTGCTTGGTCCATGGTAAAAAGGTGGGTGCAATCAAGATTCCTCTCCTTCATTAAACATTGCTCTGTCTGTCATTAAGCCAGCTGCACTGGAGACAACTGATGTATAACACAATGATGAGTGAATTACTCCGCTAGAGGGTGTTTTGGTTGGCATACAGAGGGACATTCTAAAAAAACTAATGAAATTAAAACATTGACAACAGCAAATATACACTGACAACATCTCCACCCCCTAGATTCATCAAGTGGACACTCTCAATACCCAAAGTCTACACTTCAGACTTTCCTCTTTACTGCTCCCCATAGTTAGGGATGGGATGGTGCACGGTGAATTGTCATTATTCATGGGTTTTTTTTGGGAAGAGCTGCTTCTGTAGTTGCCTCCAGCTGTGGGGCATGGTGGCCACTGACTATCCCTGCAGTGGTGTTGAGTTGCCATTAACCATACCATACCAGTTATGCTACTATAGCCTTGTGCCACCACAAACCTCTCATGTGTCATGCCGGACAACTCTCTCTCTCACTCTCTCTCTCTGTCTACTTCTCTCTTCTCTCTACATATATGCACATTATGACACATGTGAGCTGTGAAGTGTGGATCACCTAGACTGACCTAACTTATTTGCTTCCTCTGCCCACATACACCACAATCATCCCTGCCTCATCTCCCTGTCATCAACTCCTCCTGAGTGGACTGTGACCAACATCACGGGAGGCCCATGTCAGGACCCACTATCCTTCCTAGAGGCCCTGTGACTGACCTCTTTTACAGTTGTGTTTGTCAGAATGGACTAAACCAAATTTTGGAATTATTAAGGTGCTTAACCAAAATCATGGACAAATTGTCGTTTATCACGTATTGTAACTACTGGCTGTACTTACAATACGTGATACCTGACCTGACCCCTGGCAGTTGGGTCGGCCCCCTGAACCGTGGATGTGCCCAAGGTTACTTGCTTGAATAACTAAGGGAGCCCCTTGCCCCTGTTGCTCTTGGGTGCTCCTTGTTAATGTCTGTAAATCACCACAAGACAATTCAATTGTAAAGACATTGCATTAAAATAATTGTATTTAATTTAAACATTCTAAATATTGGTATTGAGCTTGACACAACTTCCCTACCCTGTCTGTAATTAAGTGTTGGACTGTCTAGATTGTTCAGACTAAATTTCAGAAATAAAGTTTTAGTGACCAAGTTTGCCATCAATGCTTTGGAGATACTCTTCCCTGCTCAGGTTCCATGCTGAATTTTGCCATAGATAGTGGTTGTTGCCCCTTCTGGTTGGACTTGGTAACTGCAGGGTGACATTACAATTATCACAGAGCTCAAGGAAGTAACATGATGAAAAAAAAAAACACAAATCATCATCAGTTTCAGTCTGCATGGCATGTTTCATATTTTTGCAGTTTCACACTACCTCCTTCCTAAAATAAGAGATAACCTACCAAACCCTGAATCCTAAACATCAATCTAAATTCTATTTGCATTACAACTTTTACACAGCACAGATTAAACCACTTCCCAATCACCTAAAAAAAAAAAACCATTACCATTAGTGAGTTTACATTTTACATTTAGCAGATGCATTTAGTGACTTACATTTGTCAACTATAAATTACATCAGGGCCAGTTTCTCCTAGAGCAACTTAGAGTTAAGTGTTTTGCTCAAGGGCACAACAGTGGCAGTGGGGATTCAAACCCACAATTTCCAGGCTACTAGCATGCTAGCTAGACTCCTTAACCACTACACCACCACCACTGAGTTGTAACGTCTCTGTGTGAAGAGGGACTCACCGTTCTCCAGGTCTGCAGACGTACACGGTGACATACTGGACTTCATCCTCATCTACTTGAGGGTTCACAGTCTGTGTGAATCCATGGGGCTGGAGGGTGGAGTACTGATCATGATCATCTGCTCCTCTTGCAGTGTTAGCACTGGGGGGAACAGCTGCTTGGCTCTCCACAGATATCTAGCAATGAGTGTGAATTTGGTGACATTAAGTGTACATCAGTTTCAAAGGCGCAGTCAGCAAGAACTGAAAGCCAAGTGGTGGCGTCCTGTCCCCCGGACAATGAACCGAGCTGGGTAAGCTGACTCTCTAGCATGTTTTGTTTGCTCCTTGTTTCAAACAATTGTCTGCTAAGAAATTAAACTTTAACAAAAACAAATATAATTTAGTCCTGCTGACTGCACCTATAAAACAGTTTTCACAATACATTGAAAAAAAAAAAACACTGACCTCCTCCTTCCAGCTCCTTCTAAAAGATCCATCATGAAAAAGAAAAAAAAGAAACACAACATATTTATGAATGATTCACTGCCTTGATTAACATGATTAATGTAACACTAAGTAGGAATTTCCCCTCACATATACAGTATCATCAACATACTGGGTGGATACCCAGATAGCATCAATAACTGTCACGATTGAATACAGTAGAGCTACAAAGTACAATGAGGTATGTTCAGTGTCATTAAATGCATTTAGTACCCACCTAATCATGTGTATTGCACATGAGATAACAATAATTCCGGCCACAATGACTCCAATAATAGAAAATACTGCAAGTTTTTGATCTTACAGTGTGGCATGGGGAAAGAAAGAGGGAAACATGAAAGCAACAATAACAAAAGTGTGTCAATACCTGAAATGCACATACAAAAACATCAGCTAACGACACTGACTATCAGTGAGGGAGATTTTCATCTACACCAAACCTTTAACAATGATTGACACAGTCGTAGAGTTCTCAGCTCCATATTCATTCCTGGCCTCACAGTAGTACTGTCCTTCATCCTCGGATTTGATGTTAGTGATGCTGTACTGCTGTCCTGATCCGACTGGAGTGAACTCATTCACCTTGAACCAGGTGTAGTTCTCCACTGGTGGGTTAGCATCACTGCTGCATGTCAGAGTCACTGTATCTCCCACAGAGACATCTTCAGATGGACTTACTGTCATGGAGGTGTTCTTTGGTGCAACTTGAGAAAAAAACATAATATTTGTATAATTAATTACAAATAGGTTAGTAGCGAACACATTAATAATGAGCTCAATATGGCATTTTTTTTTTCATTTTACTCCATTATTACTTGTTCTGTACTTTTAACTTAATTACTGCTTACACGTGACAATAAGTTTCACTGGTGTGGAAGGATACCCCTCAAAGCCCCTCAAGGCACAGGAATAGGAGCCCTCATCTGCCACAGTGACACTGATGAGGATGAGTTCATTGTTGCCTCCTTTAGTAACAGGTAAATCTTTTCCATCCTTTCTCCATATCACTTCCAATGTGCAGTCATTTGAGCAGTTCATCTTTACCTCACTGCCCTCTGTCACAGAGGTGGGAGTGGAAATCCTAACAGAGAGTTCTGAGAAGACACCACACTGATGACAAACATACACAAGTATACATGTTGACTATATTTGTATTCAGCATTTACCAATAGACATGACTGAATTTAGTGTTACCTGTAACAGACAAAACAACTCCAGGTTTCTCCAGCCATTTCTGTCCAGCAGCGTCACTTATAATCCTTGGTTGATACTCTCTTGCATCAGTAAGCTTCACCTTGCTCAGAGTCAGTGTGCAGTTATTACTAATATCTTCACTGTACAGGACTCGACCCCGATAGTCAGAGATGGCAGAGAGATCAGTGGGTTCTTTGTTTGGTTCTGGTGCTATGGTCCAGAAGACTTTAGTCACCTTGGCATTAGTTGGACAAGTGAAAGAGCATGGTATGACCACTGATGATTGTTTTACAGCACAAATCGTTTTGTGAGCGAAGTTTACTTTCCATTCCTGACAAGAAACTGCAATTCAGAGCGTACAGGCATCATGTAAGTATTCCTAACAAGTATTCTTTTCCATAAACATTTTGTCATTGACAAGGATCCAGTGTGAGTATAATGTAAAACACAACTTGTAGTTGGAATTTCCTCCCTGTGCAGATATTGTAAAATCTTTGGAGTTTGTGTACATATTTACCTTGAATTATGGACACGCAGATAACCACGTACATAAATGGTAGACCCTGTATCAACATAAAATGAAGTAACTATCATGTTGACTTGATGTGTTGTTCTCACCCCTCAGATGATGAGAATATGATCACACAAAAGGCATCTTAAAGGTATAAGTCATTGAAACCGCCAGTTCACTCATTTTCCACCTCCCTTAGAGTTAAACCACTGAGTTTTACCTTTCTTCAGTTCATTCAGCCGTTGTCTCCATCTGACAGTAGTGTTTTCAGCTTCAGGTTAGCATATATCATTGAATCATTGAGTATAGCTTCATGCCATATCAGTTTAGAAAATTGAAAAATTTAATTTTTCATCGATCTTACACCTTGTAACTACAGAGGAGCGAACTTTTAAATATGTAAAATACCAGAATTCTATCGACACTTTTAAGCAGTATGCTAATCGGTGAGATGCTAGTGGGATCCAAAGGATTCAATGATATATGCTAACCTGAAGCTACCGTCAGACTGAGACAATGGCTGGATAAACTGAAGCAAGGTAAAGTTCAGTTGTTTAACTCTAGGGGAGGTGGTAGATGAGTAAACTGGCCGAAACGGTGGCGTATCCCTTTAAGCCCAGGAATGCACATTTATAGTTCATGGATAGTCCTGTTATAAGATTTAAAATCAAACAATAGGAAATAGGATAAAATGGACAAAATTACATCCCTTCAAAAATGCATGATTAGTCAGTGAGACTGGAGACTGTAAAATGACTAGCATAATATTCACATGTGTGATAGAAGTCTAAAAATCAAACTAAGAGTACAGTGTCATGTTTGTAAAATAGATTAAGGCCTAAGCCTTGTATTTAACTAAACAGTCAGCACAGGAAATCCAGCACAGCATCTGTCCAAACCACGCGGGGGACAGAAATAGGTCGTGGTACAGAAAAGCATGCTGGTGGTCTTGAGAAGGTATAGGAGAGCACGTAAAGCACACTTCCCCTAAATGCGTGTAAAATCAGCAAAATAACTGACCTTCATGTTCAGTAGTACAAAAGTCTGTTTAAAGTCACGGCTGTTAAAATTGTTATTCCATTGTTTGCTTTAATGCCTGTGTTGGAAGAAGAATAAGGATTTGCTGATAAGACAATGAAGATACGCCATTTTAACACACAACTCAGCACTCATAAATCTAACACTCCGTAACTTTCCAATAGTGTATGTACTATGTGGCATTTTACTCTCTTGGCATTCTGTGCTTTTGGTGATTGGCACATCACTTGTGTGATATGCAAACCATCACAGTCTAAAACATTCAAAATCCAAGAAAGTCATTTTTCATAAACAAATAGGGATTTCATTGTTCCATTGTTTCATTATCCAATCAAGAACAGTGTGCGCACACACACTCAAACACACACACACACACACACAAATACATACGATAGTTATTTTAAAACCCAGTTAATATGTGTTAAAATCACTGGAAAGCCACACTTACCATGTGTTGCTGCTAGCACACTCGCCTAATGTCAGATGAGGAAGTGTCGATACAGGGTTTAACACAACAGTAGCTGACAGACTTACATACATACAACTCATGACTGACATTTGCATCCTAGAATATATATGAAAGAAAAGGATTTGTAAGCACAGCAAGCAAAATTCATTCAGTCTGTAGCCATGCAACACAGGACTCATGTAGGTCTAACCATCCATTGCCGTCATTTTGAAAGCACCGACTGTATGTTCTAATTGTTGCTCTCTTAGCAGAGACTGTGCTTTTGTGTACGCCTGTGTGGTTTGTGGTTGACTCATAAAAGTCTGAAGCATTGGCCTCCCTGCATATACTGTGTATCTGTGCTTTATGTATCTTGTTACCCCTCTTTGTTACACATTTTTCCAAAAATAATAATTCATAATATATATATATTTTTTTTTTCAATTTCAGACACTCAGCACTTTTCTCACCTTTCTTCCTCCTTCCATGTTTCAGGCACTGCATGTTGACTTCAAGAGCGACTTCTGACGATGATGCATTCAGGACAGTAACCACAGTAATCTCTAATTAGTGGGTCCAGTTATGGTGCGATTGCTAATAAGTTACCTCAAGCTATGAACAGAGCAACAGTTAACTCTAACACATTCTTTATCAGTTGAAAAAGTGCAGCAGGTTTATCTATTTACTTATGTGTTTGTTTCTTTATTCATAGTGTAATAGTATTTTGGTTACTGTAATGTGCTACTGTAAGAGTGTAGTCAAGTGTGTGTGTTAACATGTGTTATTTGTGACTGCACATGCCAATCAATTAGCATTTAGCAGATGCTGTGACTTACATTTTCTCAAGTAGTAATTGTTCAGGTCAGTCACCTCTAGAGGTGCTTAGGGTTAAGTGCCTTGCTCAAGGGCCCGGCGGTGGCAGCCGGGATTCGAACCCACAATTTTCCAGGATATTTGCATGCAAGCCAGGTTCCTTAACCGCTGCGCTTGCATTAACAAAAAAGCAGTTAGTTGATAACAATTGTCAGAGCTGTTACAGGCGAGCATCTATTTTTTTTTTTTTTTTTTAATTGTATTTTTGCAGATTCTAGTAGTGTGTTGTGCCCTTTTTTGTTCTTGTTGCTAGGAGGTTTCTGTTGTGGTTTCTTGTTTATGCCTGTTATGCACCCATCAAAATGTACTTACTACTATTATGTAATGCAGGCATCCTACACATGCCGATTGAGTGTTACTGGATGGATTTATAATTGTGTTGTTGATGTTTCATCTTTTTTGATGAAAAAAGCTAGTGCTAGTGATCATTCAAAGATGATTATGATTGCAATGACGATGATGATGATGATGATGATGATGATAATGATGATGGCATTAATGACTAAAATGTGCTACTCAAACAAGTATCAGGTTCAGTAAAATGCTTTTGCCATAAATTTCATACTAGGCATACTTCTAATCTATGCAATATTCACATTTCATTCAAAATATTTTGTTTGCTTCTAGACAGAAAAGAAAACACAGTTCTTGACTGATATCCTATCTCAAGCAAACAGAAAGAAGTAGACACAGTACACCAGGCCACATGGGCTCTGAGTCCATTTGTGGTTAACTCAAACTCACAGGAAATTCAGAAGTGAACATGTTCTGAATAAATCTGTATGTATTTATTAGAGATATTTGACAGAAAACAGGAGAAAAAAAAACAACCCAAAAAAAACATGGCCCGTATTCACACACAAGCAGGGGCGCCATCGGGGGGGGGAGTTAGGATGATTCCAAGGGCCTGGCACTGATAGGGGGCCCTAGAGAACATTTTAATATTATAATCAATGTTTGGGAGGCCCAAAATAATTTTCTGTCATAGGGCCCCAAATTTTTAACAGCGCCGCTGCACACAAGCACATATTAGTTCCAGAGACTGTTGCAGGAATATCCTTAAAGTAGAGGAATTAGAAAATTTTCTAATTCATTGTATGAGACAGACAGACATCCTGCATGTGACCCTCATATGTATGTATGCTGTTCCGCTCACGTTCCTTGCTAAGCATTGCAGTAGATTGTTTCAAGCGCCTCCTCTGGTTGAATTGCAGTACTGCAGGGTGAGATCAGAGTAATCACAAAGCTCCATATGAGTGACATGCAGACAGAAATGTTTAAGAGGACAAAATTAGCATCAGTTGTACATTTATGCAATTTCACATCTTCTAGTTCTCTGATTAATAGACTAGTTATTAAAACACTAAAACTCTTACATAAATAATATGCAGATCAACTGCTGAATGGAATCTATAACCAGCCAGTTTCCCAAAAGCATTGTTGCTAACCAAGTTAGCAACTTTGCCAACCAACACTGCTGACCAAGTTGGCAACTTTGCTAACCAAGTTAACAGCTTTGTTGGTTGCAATGCATTTGCCCATTGCCAACTAACTTAGCTGCTAACTGGTTGGCAACTATCCTTTTGGGAAACAGATGCCAGGTTAGCGCCACTGACTGTAGTACCACTGCTTGTTTTTCACTATAGTTCAACATCAGGGTCCTCTCTTAAAACTTTGCATAGCTAGAATTTCTAGCAACCAATCAGCCGACAGAAACTGAACAGTAACCACACTAAAGGAATTTTGAACTAGCAAACAACAACGCAATCAGCTGTTACCAACTGTGGTTAGTAACCAAACAAAATAGCCCACATTAATTTCTAATATCAGAACACCTTGGCAGTGGTTTTTCCTTGCTTGAGAAGAAGTGAAATAATTCCTGGGAGAAGCTGTTAGGTGTCATTTCAGGATTTCAGTGACTGAAATGTTGAACATTTCTGTGTAGCGCAGAGACTCACCGCTCTCCAGGTTTAGGGAGGTAGACAGCAATATACTGGGCTTCTTCCTCCTCTTCCAGCTGAGGGTCCTCAGATTGTACAGGGCTGTGGGGTTGGATGGTGGAGTACTGAGAATCATCCTCTTCCCCTCCAGCAGGCCCAGCAGCAGCTCTGCTCTCTAGAGATATCTAGAAGTGAGTGTGAAACTTATTACAATGACACAGCCATGAGTTAAGACAAAGGTCTGCTTTGAGTGTCTTTTAGATAGGCTCTATGGAAAACAAAATACACTTACCTCTATCTTAGTTTGTCCTCTAAAAACAGAAAGAAATGAATGAAAACATTGATTATCTGATTTTGGTTATCTGATTGACTGTTGATTAATTATTGACTGAAGAAATGTAGAATGCATGACGCACCTAATCATGTGAATAATCCATGAGATTCCCACGATTGCGACCACCATGACTCCAATGATGATAAATGCCATATAGCCTTCATGATGAATGCCTTGAAATACATAAAATTATATTTGTTTACTTATAATAATAATAATAATAATAATAATAATATGATCATATAATGTCATATGAATATCATAATCATAGTAGTAGTAGTACCTCTATTACTTGTAGTAACTCTGATGAGCACAAACTGTGATTTCTGCTTTCCTATTTCGTTGCTGGCCTCACAGTAGTACTGTCCTCCGTCCTCCATGCAGATGTCAGTGATGTTGTACTGCTGTCCTGATCCGACTGGAGTGAACTCACCCACCTTAAACCAGGTGTAGTTCTCCACTGGTGGCTTTGCCACACTGCTGCATGTCAGAGTCACTGTATCTCCCACAGAGACATCTTCAGATGGAGTTACTGTCATGGAGGTGTTCTTTGGTGCAACTTGAGAAAAAAACATAATATTTTTTCATTTTACTCCATTATTACTCGTTCTGTACTTTTCACGTAATTACTGCTTACACGTGACAATACGTTTCACGGGTGTTGAAGGATACTCCTCAAAGCCCCTCAAGGCACAGGAATAGTAAAAAAGAATGGATGAAGGAATGAATAAATACATTTGCTGTAATCAATTTGTGATGAAATCATTTTTATGTTGTTTCTGTGCTTCTGTTATCATTTTTATGTGAATCGATATGCTTCCTTACACATGACATAAAGCCTGGCTAGTGCAGAGGGATGTTCCTCAAAGCCCTTCAGTGCACATGAATAGTAGCCTTCATCCTCCATAGTGACATTGACGAGGATGAGCTCATTGTTCACAGATAGTGGGTCATCATTTTTCCACCATATAACGGTGGGGTTGTTTTTGGTTTTACAGGTGTTGTTGCAACTCAGCCGCACATGACTGCCTTCAATCACTGGCGTGGGAATCCAAACCGATAAGTCTAGAGGAGGGAAGAGGAAAAAAAAAAGAAAAAACAAAAAAATGTGACTCCCAGATATCTGTATGATAAGCTAGTATTTTGGAACAGACACCACTCTGACTTTACCTGTTGTGGACAAACTAATTCCAGGTTGCTGCAGCCATCTTTCATTCTCATTTTCAGTCAGTATCCTGGTGTGATACTCTCCTGCGTCTGTGAGCTTCACATGTCTTAGGGTCAGTGTGCAGTTATTGTTAGCTTTTGCACTATAGAAGACTCGATTCTTGTAGTCTGGCGTATGTAACAGATCAGTGGGTTCTTTGTTTGGCTTTGGATTTATAGTCCAGAAGACTTTGGTGATGGTGGAATGAGGTGGGTGGGTAAAGGAGCAGGGCATGGCCACTGATGATCCTCTCACTGCACAGATACGGTCATGAGTGAAGTTTACTCCCCAGGCCTGACATGAAACCCCTGTGGTTCAGAGTACACAAATACCAGACAAATATGAACAAAACAGAGTGCTTTGTTCAAAAATATTTTTACTTAGCAATGCTGTTGTCTATACATATAACAAAACAATGTTTTTACCCATGCATTGCCTGACACTAAAACTAGTTGAAGCATTTTGAGTATAAAAACACAGGTAGAGAGAGAAACTATGTATTTGTTTTTGTAATTTGTGCTGGTTATTTTGTGTAGAGATAATTTATAGACTTGTGGTAGTAAAATGTTTAAACATGACAACATATTTACCTTGGATCTTAAGCACACACAGAACTACACACATAAATGGCAGACATTGTACCCTCATTTGTACTGCCACCTACAAGGCATAAAATTAAGAGAAACAAAACCCTTGTTATAACACAATATGCAGACACATATATTGTTATAACACAATATGCAGACACATATATTGTTATAACACAATATGCAGACACATATGATCATAGTGGTAACACTTTCTATGAACCCACTATTCATAAAGCATTATTAACACATGAAGTCTTATAAATAATGACAGTAGTGTTCATAACTGTTTGTACATTCTAAAGACTATACTTATAATGTTATCACATAAGCATTTACAATGTGTGTCAAGTTGTAAAGGCTTATATAATAGCATTATAATGCCTGATAAGTACAGTCATGTGAATATATAAATAGTTATGAATACTAATGCCATTAGTTATAAAGTGTTATGAATGCATTACAACCCATTCTGATTGCAATTATAATGCTTTATGAATACTAGGTTCACAGAAAGTGTTACCACAATGGTAACAAATACTAGCAGTAATTGAAACAGTATGGGCTATACTTTACATATCCAATATAACCTACTTAGAGTCTTAGGGTTGTTTCCTTCAGCAAATCTAATAAAACTACGATGAAATACTTCCCATTCTTTATAACTATTTCTTGTTTTAAAATAAATCAAATATGCTTAGAAAAAGCAAATGACACATGTGGTGAACTTCATATATTTCGCAAAGTGGGAAACAATAGTTGAAATGTTTTTTTTTTTTTTATTTGGTCCACCATATCTACACCGAATGCTAATCTAATGTAAAGGTTTCTCCAAAACCAAATTAGCTTAGTGTTATCAAAATACAAAATTCCAGTAGAGTCTTTATATTGTTCTGTATTTTATTTTTGAGTTTTCCTTTCTATTCTGCATCGTCCCTTGACGATGTTTTTTTTTTTTTTTTTTTTTTTTTCTGGCTGGTATTTAAGTTAGATGTTGGTAAGTGGTGAGACAGACTTTGGCACTCTTGTAAGAGTGATGTTGTGAAGTGACATAGCATATGGATAAGATGGTTTTCATTCATACAGCATTGGGTGAAAGAAGTGTCACAGTGATGTTTTTTTGTTTTTAAATTCAACTAAACCCAATCATTTGCCTAGACATATTAAGGTAGACAATGCCAACACAAGCAAAAATACCCACACATAACCATAAGCTATGTGCAGAGCGCCTCGCTCTGAAGCGTCTCTCCTAACCACACGGGGAGAGAAGTAGGTCATGGTACTGTTGCACACTGGTGGGCATGAGAACGTGTAGGCTAGTGAGCAGCTTACTGAGGTATTTATAAATGCCTGACAGTTGCAGTGGAAAAGTAAAAAAGAAGAGAAAAACATAAGATTTTCTAACAGAATTAAATAATCACTTGAGATTTTTTAGCTGCATTTAATGAAATATAGAAGATAATTTATTTACACCTTACATATACATACATATGAATGATGTGATTTCTATCCTTTCAAAAAAGTTCATCAAAACAGACACACTAGACACGACTGCACAGCAATACTGACTGAATTTTCCACTATAATTATGTGTTAAAAAGACTCATCTAAACCAAGTGTGAAGCCACACTTACCATATGCTGCTGCCAGCGAGCTCACGCCGAGCCAGATGAGGGAGCGTATGTCGACGCAGGGTTTACCACAACGCTAGCTGACATGCTTCCACACTGCCAAGCAGCTCTTGACAAATGAAATGGCATGTGCTGCCACACATATAGGGGGGTTTCAGTAAGTACACACTCGCATGCACACACACACACACACAAATATGCATTGAACCACACTCAGAGACAAAATAAACTACTAAGTAAGCGGTGTTCAGTATGTAAGTATATAGAGTAAATAAGTAAGTGAGTGTATAAGTAAGTTAGTGACTAATTTATGCACACCTACTCACACAAATACACATTAAACCACATTCAGAGACAAACAAAACAAGGAAGTAAGTTAGTATGTTCAGTATGTAAGTACAGTAAATAAGTGAGTGAATAAGCAAGTTTGAATCCTCAGGCCTGTAAATGAATAAACAATAGTCATGGAACTCTGTAATCCCCCATATAGCTGTTATTTTTCAGACTTCCTTCATGTCCCTGTTTCCAATCTGATAAGACCTGATCAGAGCGGAGACAATACAAATGCCTGTGGTTTGTGGTTGTGTGACCCAGAAACAGAAGAGGCCTATCTGTCACTTAGCCTTACTCGACTGTCAACCTTGTTGATTAGTAAAAAAAAAAAAACAGGTTTTATTGTATCTGTTTTCAACACTTTTTTTCAACAAAGTAGATGCATGCACATCACACCTCACTGAGGCCAGGCACAGGAAAGAAAAACGTATGAAAAAGAAATAGAAGTTTGCACACTGGAAAGCTGTTTTGTTTATTCAGTTTATTTGGTCAAGCAATGTTTCCACCCACCAGGGTCTTCTTCAGGCCCTGGTGGGTCGAAACGTCACTTGACCAAATTGGTTGGGGATGTTTCCAGTGTGCAGACTTCTATTTCTTTTTCATCTTCTGTTTTCAACACTTCCATAAGCACTGCCTTAATGACTATATATGTATGTGTGAATTAGTGACACACACACACACACACACAATGGAAAACTCACTCGCCCAGGGTGGGGGGCAAGTGAGTTTTGGGGATTTTGGTGCATTGCGTAAGGGCTCCTCAGCTGTGTAGATGAATTTTGGGCCCTATGACAGAAAATTATTTTGGGCCTCCCATACATTGATTATAATATTAAAATGTTCTCTAGGGCCCCCTATCAGTGCCAGGCCCTTGGAATCATCCTAACTTTTCCCCCCCTGGCGGCGCCCCTGTAGATGTGGACACATATTGGTCAGAGATCAAAGCCTTCAGACATAAGCCTGAGACCCTAGACCTAACTCTCAAGGTGTTTGTGCACATGAAACAAAACAAAATGTTACCCCGAGGTTTGTAGACATTCTCAAACGTGCAGATGGTGGGCTGTCATGTCGCGTGACCTCTATCAGCTGAGAGCTTGGGTTGGAGGTTCTGATAAACACACTCTGGCTGAGCAGTCTTTGGGTCTGTGCATGCAATGGGTTAGAATTGGTCTTGGCATAAACACTTGCAATATTTAGAAGAGAGACAGAGAGAGAGAGAGAGAGAGCTGATTAATTGATAATTTGTTGATGTGGTCAGGGTTGTATAAGCGATGGGAAATCATTTGTAGGGAAAATTACAACAAATGCTGCCTAGTGGTGGTGGTGAAATATACTGCTCAAATAAGAAAAAATCAATTATGTTTTTGATAACAGGAATGTTTTTAATCCATAAAAATTTGACCTTTCATTCCAAATAATTTTTCTGTTCCGAGAACTTTCAGTTGTTGTGGTAGCACCCATCCCCAGCAATTTTTGTGTCAACGTATCGGTGAACATTACTGACCACTTGGTCTTTACAAAGAAACATTTAATGTGCTATGGCGTCAACAAAAAAATTCTCAGAACAGTGGCAATTGTCAAAATTTCAATCTTAAACCATTGTTATTTCATCAAAATACACATTCATACATATTCTGTATTTGTACATATATGCAGATTGTAATGCTACATGCTATGTGAATATTTTGCAAAAAAAGAAAACAATACATTTCTTTCAACAATACAACACTGAACTGTTTCCTGGACATGACCCTTGTATGTGCAGTCCTGCTCAGGTTCTGTGTTGTGCATTGCAGTAGATTGTGTTGAGCGCCTCGTCTGGTCGGACAGTGACACTGCAGGAGGAGAACAGAGTCATCACAGAACTCAGCGGAGTAACACGGAGAGAACGTAAGTGGATCAGCATCAAACCTGGCTTAAAGGCAAACCAGGCAACATTCTTCGGTCAATACATCAGCTTTGTAGTCACTTCAGTGGCTCATTATGGGGTGAAAAAAAGGCTCTCTTGGCTGCCCCTGGTGCTGCTAAGTGCAGTTACAAGCACTTGCAGTTTAATAACGTGAGCCAGGGATAAACAAAACCGAAACTGGATGAAACCAAAATCATATTTATCACCTTGTCAGTCAAAATAACTCTATGAAAAATAATCACTGGTTCCTATTCTTTTGTCTGCAAATAAATCCACATGGATTGGTGAGAACTCACAACATTGCAACATTGTTGCTTAAAAAAAAAAAAAAAAACGGCTTGCCTGGTATGCCTTTAACGGTGTTGTTTTAGTACTTTCAGACAGTGAAATCTGATGTAAGTTCAATCTGGAACAAGGAACTCACCGCTCTCCAGGTTTGGAGAAGTAGACAATGGAATATAGGACTTCATTCTCTTGTGCTGGCAGAGTGTCATCAGTCTGACTGGTGCGGTGGGGCTGGAGGGTGGAGTATAGACAGGCATCTGTTGCTCCTTCTGCACTGGGAGTACCAGTAGGATGGCTCTGCACAACTATCTGTGAGTTTTAATAGATCCAAGAACACAGTCATGACTAACTCCTGGAAGAGAGGTCTATCCTTAAATTAGCATATGAAAACCTCCACTAACCCTTTCTTTAGTTTTTCTTCTGGGGTGACGAGCATTATGGAAAGGAACAGAAATTGAAGATGAATTATTTGATTTTACGTTGTTTTATCAGATCATATTTGAATTTACACAAATTTGGGATGTTCTGTACCTAATGAAGTGAATAGCACATGAGATACCCGTGATTGCAGCCACAATTACTCCAATGATGCCAAATGCTGTATATCTCTTCTCCTCTCCTGCTGGGACTGGGGGGGAAAAAGCATAAAGAAAGATATTGCAGTAATTGTGACATGCATATGTATACACAACACACACACACATACGCACACACAAAATATACTGGTCATTTTTAGCTACAATGTAATTTTCCATTGTATTTTCTCATACTTTTAAAGCCAAATAATCCAATAAATTCAATGCTGACTAAAGTTATCAGTAAGTTTATTTAAATGACTAGCCTTACCTTTAACCGTAATTAGCACAGGAGATGAATTTTTGGCTCCATATTTATTCCTGGACACACAGTAGTACTGTCCTCCATCCTCAGAGCTGATATTAGTGATGCTGTACTGCTGTCCTGATCCTACTGGAGTGGACTCATTCACCTTAAACCAGGTGTAGTTCTCCACTGGTGGGTTGGCATCACTGCGGCAGGTCAGAGTCACTGTATCTCCCACAGAGACATCTTGAGATGGATTACTGACATGGAGGTGTTCTTTGGTGCAACTTGAAAAGAACAACAGATCACACTATTGTAATGAACCACCTGGATTACAACAACATTTATGTACTTGGTGTTACTCAGCAAATATTATTTTACTTACACATGACATCAAGCTTCACTGGTGTAGAGGGATATCCTTCAAAGCCCCTCAGTGCACAGGAATAGAGCCCCTCATTCTCTGTACTAACATTGGCAAGGATAAGGTCATTGTGAAGGTCTTTGATATATTCCAAGTAAATCTTCTCCATTTTTCCTCCATATCACTGTGAGATTTTTTTTCACCCTGCAGGAGAAACTGCAGTTCATCTTCACTTTACTGCATTCAATCGCCGGTCCGTGAATCAAAACAGAGAGACCTAGAAAAAAAAAGGCAGGTGATCATCAAACTAGAACACATTTTGATGAAAAACCTAATATTTCACAATAGACAAAACTCTGACTTTACCTGTTACCGTTAAAGAGATACCAGGATTTTGCAACCATTTCCCGATAGCTTGATTTGTAATGATTCTTGGCTGATATTCGCCTGCATCTGCAAGCTTCACCTGTCTTAGGGTCAGTGTGCAGTTCTTGTCTTTATCTGGACTGTACTCCACTCGATCCTTGTAGTCTGGCATATCTAACAGATCAGTGGGTTCTATGTATGGCTGTGGCTTTATGGTCCAGAATAGTTTTGTCACTGTTTGATCAGGTGGATGAGTGAAAGAACAGGGCATGACTGCTGATGATCCATTCATAGCACAAATATGGTCATCAGTGAAAGTTACTCTCCATATCTTGGCAGACACTCCTGTAATTCAGAGTATACTATAGATCATACAGAACACATGTATCCCACACTGAAAGGAGTAGATGCATTGGATATACTAGAAAAGCACTCGGAGAGCGCAGATCTCCGCCAAGGCAATATAGGGACACTGACGCGATACAAATTCCTGACGGTGTTCCTGATCTCCACCAAAATTTAATCATCTGTTCCTAGTCCTAATACCAATGTTGTTCAAAAATTTCATCCAAATCCATGCGTAGTTTTCAAGTTATTTTGTACACAAACAAACAGACAGACAGACAAACGCCGGTGAAACATAACCTCCTTGGCTTGATCTGAAGAGGTTATCAATACATTATGTAAAGCAGTTTACACAACTGTAAACTTTCTTCTAAATTAGGAAGAAATATGAACATGTTTACCTTGAATCTGAAGCACGCAGAGAACCACATACAAAAATGGCAGTCCTGGTATCATAATGTTTATTGCAGCCTGCAGGGCATATGAACAAAACATAACCAATCATGACCAACTGAATACTAAACTAGTCTTAGTCTTAAACTAAACAAAGCCAACACAGGAAATAATTGCAAATGCCCACACACTACTGTACACTACATTCAGAGTGCTTCACTATGTGGGTTTACAGCATCTCTCTCAACCACATGGGGAGAGAATTAGGTTGTGGTAGAGATTACTACACTGGTGGGCATTAGAAGATGATGAAACCTTATTTATTAAACATTTCTTTTTCTAGAAAAAAAATAAAATAAAAACAATGAAAACATAATAAAAAAAGTAAAAACTAAATTAACAGTATCTGTATGTTGTTATTGTTAAATGTCTACATTTTGAAACAACACTTCAGTGGTACTTTCAGTGTTTTTATTTCACTTTTGTGCCGAAAAAAAAAGTCTCAAAAAATTAAGAGACTTACATAGACTTATTAAAAATGTAGGCTAACCATCAATTGTAAATTGTAGCATTACACAACATTAGAGTTGGGTATGCACTTTTTAACGGTCCGTAACACGCACAGAATTTTGAAAAGCAATAGTGCAAAAACAAATATTTTTCAACACTCATTGTACTGGAATGATAAGCTGTAGTTTCCTTCATTCAATAAAAAACACAGATAAAGTTGCACAATACTTTAGTTAGTTTCTCCAAATCTGGTAAAAAAAAAAGCACCAGAGGAAAGCTACACTTACCATGTGCTGTTGCCAGCAAGCCCACCCAGTGTCAGATGAGGAAATGTAAGTCAATGCAGGGTTTACCACAGCTAGCTGCCTTGCTTGCATAAAGCCTAGCATCTCTGACAAACAATTGTCATTTGCAGCCGCAAACATAGGTGGGCTCTGATAAGCACGTCCTTGCAGTCTTGCACAAGTGCATGCAGTCACACAAACCACAAGCAACAACAACAACATTTTTTTTGTAATGCATTCACAAATAAGCTTAACTACTAATACATTTTAATGGCAAAATACACACACACAAAATAGGGAAGATAAAAACAGCAAACACACACACACACACACACCACACACACACACACACACGCACGCACAACATGTTGGCCTGAATAAATAACTAACTAAATAGACAGATATAATACATACCTACTGTACATACATAGATACATACATACATACACACAACATACATAAATGTATAGCTGTTTGGAAAATACCGACTTCTTAGTCAATAGTAAATACAAAAAATACTTGTAACATATTGACATAACTATATCTTATAAGGACATGCCTAAACCTGTAGTTCCTCGAGTGGCCACTTGAGGCTGACTAAGATTAGCCACCATTATGATGCAAGGACACATGACTTTTCTTTTTGAAATGAAAAGCTCATCGCTTAAAAATGTTATTGTTTAAAAGCACACTACACTAAACACACTAAAACATCTATTCAAGACGCATATAGACACACAACCAGTGCAGTGAACGTGGTCTATATTACGGATGATATAATAGATGATAACATATTGATTGTACATTCACATCCTGGTAAAATACAATGACTATTTCAATCCAGCAGATGGCACTATAAGATTGTCCTGAATGTGGCTCATCCTCTTCACATTCTAATTTTGGTGTTCGAGAGATTAGATCAGTTCACTGGTTCAGTTCTCTGATAGATTAGTTCATTAGACATTAGC
Source organism: Tenualosa ilisha (assembly GCA_015244755.2). Classification (NCBI taxonomy): domain Eukaryota; kingdom Metazoa; phylum Chordata; class Actinopteri; order Clupeiformes; family Clupeidae; genus Tenualosa; species Tenualosa ilisha. The sequence continues at coordinate 120,564 of PYXC01002331.1, read as the reverse complement.
ATGCCCTAGTTGAAGTTGATTGTCTTCAGTGTGCTGATACACAATGTTTACAGCAGGGCTTTTTCATTTCATGACTTTTTTTTTTTTTTTTGTCTGAATTGCTTGATCTCCCTGGTTGCTTGTTCATTTCCTGTGTGAAGACTAATAACCTTACAAGAAACAGTACTAATGTCACTTTAATGTTTAAGATCACCAGTTCATCATTAATGTCCGTGATGTATGCAGTGTTTACCACATGCTCACTAAGATGCTTACTAACTAACTATGAAAAATAATAATGACAAAATAGATGTTTGTATTGTTTGAGAGGTTAAAGGGGTCGTCAATTTTGCCTTGACACATAAAACAATAAAACAAAAAAAATAAGAAAAACAGGCATTTTTCATTTTTCCTGTTACACAACACATAGTTTCACTTGCCAAGTTTAAATTGAATTTAGGGTATGCACAATATTGTCCTATGTGTTTGTCAACAACATCTCTGATCCTGCAGAGGGCGCCACAGACTATGGCAGTCACTGTCCCTCACAACCTCACAACAGTTCCAGTGAAGCCACCACACTGAATTCCTCCTAGTGGTCAAACTGTTACAGTGCAGCCAGTGATGCTCCTGTCCTACCATTCCAGCCAGAGAGTATTTCCAGTCATAGGGATAGTTTCAGCAGCATCTCTTTGCCTCCCCCTCACTCTGTCTCTTCATCTCTGGCATCTGAACTGAATGCTACTCTGTGGAGGCCTTACTGCCCACCAACAAGAAGACCCAAATGATGAGGTTCCAGACTGTCAGTCAGTCTGATACAGACAGAAATCTAGATAGAGCTTACAGCCAAAAGCATTTCAGTCATGCGGCCAACAATGAATTTATTTTTAATCATCTTTGCACACTGACAAAACATGAACTAAAAGAGATGCTAAAATGAGGGTTGCTTGTTCATCCCCTGTGTGAAGACTCGTAATCACACAGGAAACTGTGTCTCTGCAGAGGCAAATGTGGCTGACCGACTGCACTTTAATGAGACCAAATAAACAGAAAGAACATAATATAAACAAAACCAGAAAACAGAAGACATATGAGAGCAGATGCACGATGGTTAAGTAGGATATTGTTGAACTGGTTGTGAGGAAAAAAGTTCAAGATCACTAGTTCATCATTAATATCTGTGATGTATGCAGCATTGACCACATGCTCACTAAGACCTCTGACTAGCTCTGCTGGTGTGCATTTGTTATCTAAATGGACTGAGTGACTGACCGATAGCAGTAGAGGCATGGTAAGACATTCTGTTAAGGCCATGAATGTAATGATGACAGTATGGATGTTTGTCTCAACTGGGAGGTTATATTAAAGGTGCCATGTTCTTTTGGTGGTGTTGTTGGTTCAAGTTGTCTTGAAGGTAACTTTGGCAGTATTAGCTGGTTCTGACTTTAATGGATAGGTCTGTGTGGACAACTATGGAGCTTTTGACACATCAATCCAGTTGTTTCATTAGACTCTGTTAATATTTCTAGGTCGTTATTGAATGTTTTCAACTTCACATGGGATCCTGATGTTTCATGACTTTAAAGATTGCTTCCCTTTGTTCATTAGCTTTTATTTGTAGCTCTTATCCACCATTGCTGAGATTGTAGTATTTCATATTAGTGTTGATAGCCAACTAACAACAAAACATGTTGCGTTGACTCTGAAATTTACAGGATTTGCTGTTGATGGTTATATTATTTTCATAGTCATAACCATACTCATTTTCACTTATCCTGGTTTCTGCATATGTTTAAACATTTAAAACATGTTCAACAACTGACATTTCAAATTTTGGCCTAGCCTGTTTATTGGTGACTGTGCATAAAGGCATGTACCAGCAGATTGCAATAGGATCACCATTAGTATGGTGTCAACTATTTTAAATGTTCACAGTGTTTTGTATACATTCCAATGAGTGTGGCCTGTGCCAGTGAGTGGGAAAATCAGCTGATTTGCTATTTGGACTTGAAATAATTATTAATTCAGATACTCAACAAAAAGAGATTTGGTTTGAAAGAGGTCCTCTTTCCTAGTCAACATAGATCATCAGATTCTACTGCTGAAAAGTAACACCCCTTTTTAGGTCAGAGAGGCTGTTTAGTAGAGGTATGCAAATTAAAGACCTGGAAAAGCCAAAAACATATTTCTTGCATTACTAATTTTGGGATGTGACCTACAAAGGGATAACAAGCACTTTTTATTTAATCCATAAAAAATTGACCTTTCATTCCAAATAATTTTTTCTGTTCCGAGAACTTTCAGTTGTTGTGGTAGCACCCATCCCCAGCTATTTTTGTGTCAACGTATCGGTGAACATTACTGATCACTTGGTCTTTACAAAGAAACATTTAATGTGCTACGGCATCAACGAAAAAATTCTCAGAACAGTGGCAATTGTCAAAATTTCAATCTTAAACCATTGTTATTTCATCAAAATACACATTCATACATATTCTGTATTTGTACATATATGCAGATTGTAATGCTACATGCTATGTGAATATTTTGCAAAAAAAGAAAACAACAATACAATTCTTTCAACAATACAACACTGAACTGTTTCCTGGGCATGACCCTTGTATGTGCAGTCCTGCTCAGGTTCTGTGTTGTGCATTGCAGTAGATTGTGTTGAGCGCCTCGTCTGGTTGGACAGTGACACTGCAGGAGGAGAACAGAGTCATCACAGAACTCAGCGGAGTAACACGGAGAGAACGTAAGTGGATCAGCATCAAACCTGGCTTAAAGGCAAACCAGGCAACATTCTTCGGTCAATACATCAGCTTTGTAGTCACTTCAGTGGCTCATTATGGGGTAAAAAAAAGGCTCTCTTGGCTGCCCCTGGTGCTGCTAAGTGCAGTTACAAGCACTTGCAGTTTGATAACGTGAGCCAGGGATAAACAAAACCGAAACTGGATGAAACCAAAATCATATTTATCACCTTGTCAGTCAAAATAACTCTATGAAAAATAATCACTGGTTCCTATTCTTTTGTCTGCAAATAAATCCACATGGATTGGTGAGAACTCACAACATTGCAACATTGTTGCTTAAAAAAAAAAAAAAACGGCTTGCCTGGTATGCCTTTAACGGTGTTGTTTTAGTACTGAACGGCCAATAAAAAGTGTATTGTATTTCAGACAGTGAAATCTGATGTAAGTTCAATCTGGAACAAGGAACTCACCGCTCTCCAGGTTTGGAGAAGTAGACAATGGAATATAGGACTTCATTCTCCTGTGCTGGCAGAGTGTCACCAGTCTGACTGGTGCAGTGGGGCTGGAGGGTGGAGTATAGACAGGCATCTGTTGCTCCCTCTGCACTGGGAGTACCAGTAGGATGGCTCTGCACAACTATCTGTGAGTTTTAATAGATCCAATAACACAGTCATAACTAACTCCTGGAAGAGAGGTCTATTCTTAAATTAGCATATGAAAACCTCCACTAACCCTTTCTTTAGTTTTTCTTCTGGGGTGGCGAGCATTATGGAAAGGAACAGAAATTGAAGATGAATTATTTGATTTTACGTTGTTTTATCAGATCATATTTGAATTTACACAAATTTGGGATGTTCTGTACCTAATAAAGTGAATAGCACATGAGATACCCGTGATTGCAGCCACAATCACTCCAATGATGCCAAATGCTGTATATCTCTTCTCCTCTCCTGCTGGGACTGGGAAAAAGCATAAAGAAAGATATTGCAGTAATTGTGACATATGTATACACACACACACACACACACACACACACACACACATATATATATATATATATATATATATATATACACACATACACACACACAAAATATACTGGTCATTTTTAGCTACAATGTAATTTTCCATTCTATTTTCTCATACTTTTAAAGCCAAATAATCCAATAAATTCAATGCTGACTAAAGTTATCAGTAAGTTTATTTAAATGACTAGCCTTACCTTTAACCGTAATTAGCACAGGAGATGAATTTTTGGCTCCATATTTATTCCTGGACACACAGTAATACTGTCCTCCATCCTCAGAGCTGATATTAGTGATGCTGTACTGCTGTCCTGATCCTACTGGAGTGGACTCATTCACCTTAAACCAGGTGTTGTTCTCCACTGGTGGGTTGGCATCACTGCGGCAGGTCAGAGTCACTGTATCTCCCACAGAGGCATCTTGAGATGGACTTACTGACATGGAGGTGTTCTTTGGTGCAACTTGAAAAGAACAACAGATCACACTATTGTAATGAACCACCTGGATTACAACAGCATTTATGTACTTGGTGTTACTCAGCAAATATTATTTTACTTACACATGACATCAAGCTTCACTGATGTAGAGGGATATCCTTCAAAGCCCCTCAGTGCACAGGAATAGAGCCCCTCATCCTCTGTACTAACATTGGCAAGGATAAGGTCATTGTGAAGGTCTTTGATATATATAAGTAAATCTTCTCCATTTTTCCTCCATATCACAGTGAGATTGTAGTTCACCCTGCAGGAGAAACTGCAGTTCATCTTCACCTCACTGCCTTCAATCGCCGGTCCGGGAATCAAAACAGAGAGACCTAGAAAAAAAAAAGACCGGTGATCATCAAACTAGAACACATTTTGATGAAAAATCTAATATTTCACAATAGACAAAACTCTGACTTTACCTGTTACAGTTAAAGAGATACCAGGATTTTGCAACCATTTCCCGATAGCTTGATTTGTAATGATTCTTGGGTGATATTCGCCTGCATCTGCAAGCTTCACTTGTCTCAGGGTCAGTGTGCAGTTCTTGTGTTTATCTGGACTGTACTCCACTCGATCCTTGTAGTCTGGCATATCTAACAGATCAGTGGGTTCTATGTATGGCTGTGGCTTTATGGTCCAGAATAGTTTTGTCACTGTTTGATCAGGTGGATGAGTGAAAGAACAGGGCATGACTGCTGATGATCCATTCATAGCACATATATGGTCATCAGTGAAAGTTACTCTCCATGTCTTGGCAGACACTCCTGTAATTCAGAGTATACTATAGATCATACAGAACACAAGTATCCCACACTGAAAGGAGTAGATGCATTGGATATACTAGAAAAGCACTCGGAGAGCGCAGATCTCCGCCAAGGCAATATAGGGTCACTGACGCAATACAAATTCCTGACGGTGTTCCTGATCTCCACCAAAATTTAATCATCTGTTCCTAGTCCTAATACCAATGTTGTTCAAAAATTTCATCCAAATCCATGCTGTAGTTTTCAAGTTATTTTGTACACAAACAAACAGACAGACAGACAAACGCCGGTGAAACATAACCTCCTTGGCTGAGGTAATAAAAAAACAAAGATCAAAAATTGATCTGAAGAGGTTATCAATACATTATGTAAAGCAGTTTACACAACTGTAAACTTTCTTCTAGAAAGGAAGAAATATGAACATGTTTACCTTGAATCTGAAGCACGCAGAGAACCACATACAAAAATGGCAGTCCTGGTATCATAATGTTTATTGCAGCCTGCAGGGCATATGAACAAAACATGACCAATCGTGACCAACTGAATGCTAAACCAGTCTAAACTAGTCTTAAACTAAACAAAGCCAACACAGGAAATAATTGCAAATGCCCACACACTACTGTACACTACATTCAGAGTGCTTCACTATGTGGGTTTACAGCATCTATCTCAACCACATGGGGAGAGAATTAGGTCGTGGTAGAGATTACTACACTGGTGGGCATTAAAAGATGATGAAACCTTATTTATTAAACATTTCTTTTTCTAGAAAAAAAAAAAATAAAAACAATGAAAACATAATAATAAAAGTAAAATCTAAATTAACAGTATCTGTATTTTGTTATTGTTAAATGTCTACATTTTGAAACAACACTTCAGTGGTACTTTCAGTGTTTTTATTTCACTTTTGTGCCGAAAAAAAAAAGTCTCAAAAAATTAAGAGACTTACATAAACTTATTAAAAATGTAGGCTAACCATCAATTGTAAATTGTAGCATTACACAACATTAGAGTTGGGTATGCACTTTTTAACGGTCTGTAACACGCACAGAATTTTGAAAAGCAATAGTGCAAAAACAAATATTTTTCAACATTCATTGTACAGGAATGATAAGCTGTAGTTTCCTTCATTCAATAAAAAACACAGATAAAGTTGCACAATACTTTAGTTAGTTTCTCCAAATCTGGTAAAAAAAAAGCACCAGAGGAAAGCTGCACTTACCATGTGCTGTTGCCAGCAAGCCCACCCAGTGTCAGATGAGGAAATGTAAGTCAATGCAGGGTTTACCACAGCTAGCTGCCTTGCTTGCATAAAGCCTAGCATCTCTGACAAACAATTGTCATTTGCAGCCGCAAACATAGGTGGGCTCTGATAAGCACATCCTTGCAGTCTTGCACAAGTGCATGCAGTCACACAAACCACAAGCAACAACAACAACATTTTTTTGTAATGCATTCACAAATAAGCTTAACTACTAATACATTTTAATGGCAAAATACACACACACAAAATAGGGAAGATAAAAACAGCAAACACACACACACACACACACACACACACACACACACACACGCACGCACAACATGTTGGCCTGAATAAATAACTAACTAAATAGACAGATATACATACATACCTACTGTACATACATAGATACATACATACATACACACACACATACATAAATGTATAGCTGTTTGGAAAATACCGACTTCTTAGTCAATAGTAAATACAAAAAATACTTGTAACATATTGACATAACTATATCTTATAAGGACATGCCTAAACCTGTAGTTCCTCGAGTGGCCACTTGAGGCTGACTAAGATTAGCCACCATTATGATGCAAGGACACATGACTTTTCTTTTTGAAATGAAAAGCTCATCGCTTAAAAATGTTATTGTTTAAAAGCACACTACACTAAACACACTAAAACATCTATTCAAGACGCATATAGACACACAACCAGTGCAGTGAACATGGTCTATATTACGGATGATATAATAGATGATAACATATTGATTGTACATTCACATCCTGGTAAAATACAATGACTATTTCAATCCAGCAGATGGCACTATAAGATTGTCCTGAATGTGGCTCATCCTCTTCACATTCTAATTTTGGTGTTCGAGAGATTAGATCAGTTCACTGGTTCAGTTCTCTGATAGATTAGTTCATTAGACATTAGCATGCCCTAGTTGAAGTTGATTGTCTTCAGTGTGCTGATACACAATGTTTACAGCAGGGCTTTTTCATTTCATGACTTTTTTTTTTTTTTTTTGTCTGAATTGCTTGATCTCCCTGGTTGCTTGTTCATTCCCTGTGTGAAGACTAATAACCACACAAGAAACAGTACTTTAATGTCACTTTAATGTTTAAGATCACCAGTTCATCATTAATGTCCGTGATGTATGCAGTGTTTACCACATGCTCACTAAGATGCTTACTAACTAACCATGACAAATAATAATGACAAAATAGATGTTTGTATTGTTTGAGAGGTTAAAGGGGTCGTCAATTTTGCCTTGACACATAAAACAATAAAACAAAAAAAATAAGAAAAACAGGCATTTTTCATTTTTCCTGTTACACAACACATAGTTTCACTTGCCAAGTTTAAATAGAATTTAGGGTATGCACAATATTGTCCTATGTGTTCTGTCAACAACATCTCTGATGATGCCTGCAGAGGGCGCCACAGACTATGGCAGTCACTGTCCCTCACAACCTCACAACAGTTCCAGTGAAGCCACCACACTGAATTCCTCCTAGTGGTCAAACTGTTACAGTGCAGCCAGTGATGCTCCTGTCCTGCCATTCCAGCCAGAGAGTATTTCCAGTAGTAGGGATGAGTTTCAGCAGCATCTTCTTGCCTCCCCCTCACTCTGTGTCTTCATCTCTGGCATCTGAACTGAATGCTACTCTGTAGAGGCCTTACTGCCCACCAACAAGAAGACCCAAATGATGAGGTTCCAGACTGTCAGTCAGCCTGATACAGACAGAAATCTAGATAGAGCTTACAGCCAAAAGCATTTCAGTCATGCGGCCAACAATGAATTTCTTTTTAATCATCTTTGCACACTGACAAAACATGAACTAAAAGAGATGCTAAAATGAGGGTTGCTTGTTCATCCCCTGTGTGAAGACTCGTAATCACACAGGAAACTGTGTCTCTGCAGAGGCAAATGTGGCTGACCGACTGCACTTTAATGAGACCAAATAAACAGAAAGAACATGATACAAACCAGAAAACAGAAGACATATGAGAGCAGATGCACGATGGTTAAGTAGGATATTGTTGAACTGTTTGTGAGGAAAAAAGTTCAAGATCACTAGTTCTTCATTAATATCTGTGATGTATGCAGCGTTGACCACATGCTCACTAAGACCTCTGACTAGCTCTGCTGGTGTGCATTTGTTATCTAAATGGACTGAGTGACTGACCGATAGCAGTAGAGGCATGGTAAGACATTCTGTTAAGTCCATGAATGTAATGATGACAGTATGGATGTTTGTGTTAACTGGGAGGTTATATTAAAGGTGCCATGTTCTTTTGGTGGTGTTGTTGGTTCAAGTTGTCTTGAAGGTAGCTTTGGCAGTATTATATTTCAAACAGTGGAGACATGTAGAACATGATATTATCCATATATTATAGATGTATGGATAATATCATAATATTATCCAATTGCCCAGCATTAGCTGGTTCTGACTTTAATGGATAGGTCTGTGTGGACAACTATGGAGCTTTTGACACATCAATCCAGTTGTTTCATTAGACTCTGTTAATATTTCTAGGTCGTTATTGAATGTTTTCAACTTCACATGGGATCCTGATGTTTCATGACTTTAAAGATTGCTTCCCTTTGTTCATGTGCTTTTATTTGTAGCTCTTATCCACCATTGCTGAGATTGTAGTCACAGAAATAAGTATTTCATATTAGTGTTGATAGCCAACTAACAACAAAACATGTTGCGTTGACTCTGAAATTTACAGGATTTGCTGTTGATGGTTATATTATTTTCATAGTCATAACCATACTCATTTTCACTTATCCTGGTTTCTGCATATGTTTAAACATTTAAAACATGTTCAACAACTGACAGCCTGTCTATTGGTGACTGTGCGTAAAGGCATGTACCAGCAGATTGCAATAAGATCACCATTAGTATGGTGTTAACTGGGGGCATATTAGAAATGAGATCATTTGGTGAAAAAGCAGTGAAGGGTGCTTTGTAATATGGTGTTTGGCTAAAATAAGAGTTCATAAGAGCAATAAGAGTTTTATATCTATTTTAAATGTTCACAGTGTTTTGTACACATTCCAATGAGTGTGGCCTTAAGGGGGTGCCAGTGAGTGGGAAAATCAGCTGATTTGCTATCACTCTATTTGGACTTGAAATAATTATTAATTCAGATACTCAACAAAAAGAGATTTGGTTTGAAAGAGGTCCTCTTTCCTAGTCAACATAGATCATCAGATTCTACTGCTGAAAAGTAACACCCCTTTTTAGGTCAGATAAGCTGTTTAGTAGAGGTATGCAAATTAAAGACCTGGAAAAGCCAAAAACATATTTCTTGCATTACTAATTTTGGGATGTGACCTACAAAGGGATAACAAGCACTTCATATTACCCTGTAACAACGGTAAGCAAAAATGAATTATGTAAGTACAATCCTAGTACATGATATGATATATTGTTACACAGGTTGTCTGTACCAAACTGGGTAGATAAACTGAAACGTAAAATAAATTGTTACCATAAACAGCTATCTGCACCATTAAAACATTGCTGCTGCCTTTAAACATTGCTGTTTTAGTACATTTCTATGTCAATTCTAATGGCATGAGAGAATTTGGTTGTTATTGAAATTTGTCGTGTTAAGACCCTCCCAGGACTCCAGTGATTGTGACTGATCCTCCTGGGAAGATAACTAAGGGAAGTGAGGAAATGATTTTGACCTGCAGGAGCGATGCCAACCCTCCAGTGGAGACCTACACCTGGTTTAAGGTCAGTGAGTCCACACCAGTAGGATCAGGACAGCAGTACTGCATCACTAACATCAGTTCTGAGGATGGAGGACAGTACTTCTGTGTGGCCTGGAACAGATATGGAACGGAGAAATCTACTGCTGTGTCAATAAGAGATGAAGGTATGAGGGCCCCTACATCTCTCTCCTTTGATGAGTTCGTTTATGATTCCACTCCTCACTTCATCTACGTTGACTCTTATAGGAGAGCTGACTCCTGGGGAGGAGCAGCGCCCTCTATTGGCTGCTGTGGTAATAACAGTCTCTGTCTGTGGAACTGTGGGTCTGCTCTGAGTGGTCATCATGGTGAGGTGAGTGAATGTCACTGAGAGACAGACAGTCATACTGTTGAGCTCACACCCCACCAAATGCTCAGTTTATTCTAGCTTAGCCGAGTTGACCTCACACGTTTTTGCTCACACAAGTTGACCTCACAAGTTGCGCTCACACAAAACTTGAATTGAAATGAATTTGGTCCAAGGAAAGTTACTTGACTTTTTAACTTCAAAACAATCTGTCATTTTGTTCACAGTATAAAATGCAAGAGCAAAACAACACATGCAAGAGATGTAAGAGAGGTAAGACAGAACAATTTTGCTAGCTTTATGTACACCCTTATAGCATTAAAATACAGGGTGTTAGGCATTAGTCATGAGTACAGGTACGCCATGATGATATTTATCAATTAAGAATACCAAGTATTATGAAAATAAACAGAGTGAAAACCCCAACACCAGACAACGTGATGCAGTTTACCAGACCCTGACCCCAACACCATCCAACTGGATGCAGTTTATCAGAGGCTGAACCCCAACACCACCCAATGTGATGAAGTTTACCAGAACCTAGACCCCAGCACCATCCAACATGATGCAGTTTACCAGAGCCTGAAACCCAACACCATCCAACTGGATGCAGTTTACCACAGCGTGGACTCCCAACACTATCCAACCTGATGCAATTTATCAGAGCCTGAACCCCAACACCACCCAACCTGATGCAGTTTACCAGAGCCTGAACCCCAGCACCATTCAGGCTGACTCAATCTACCAAAACTTTGATCTTGAATATTGATCTTGTGATCTTGTGACCTCGTGCACAGCTCTATTCATATGGTTGGGCCTGTGAAAACAATATGAGCTCAAATCTGACACATGAGTGTGAGTGTATATTATGTCTTGAGTGTGCCATGACATAATATACTGAGTTCCTGAACTTATGCATTTAGCAGACGCTTTTATCCAAAGCGACTTAAATATTTTTCAACTACCAATTACATCAGGGCCAGTCTCCCTTAGAGCAATTTAGGGCTAAGTGCCTTGCTCAAGGGCACAACGGTGGCAGCCAGCCACTACGCCACCACCGCCCTGAACCTATCTAATTGCCAATAGGAAAGCAATATCACCTTATCACTGTCTTTGGAAATTGTTTAGATTTTTTGTTTGCTTTTTCAAAGATTTTGTGCCTTAGATTATTGTTTGAGCTTGTACATAACATGTTTGTTCTGCCATGTAACAATGAAGTTGAACTCTTGAACTATATTTATAACGACAAGTCAATTTTGCTCTAATTAATATGATTGACAATGTCCACACTGCAAACTATAATGACAACGACATGTGCAACAATATCATTAGGATTACTTTAAGACCGATTCTGAGAGCGATAAGGCTGACAGCCGGTCAGAAACCAGGGAATTTTAGACACAGATTTATTCACAGGGGAGACTTTCATTATCATTGGTCAGTGTGAACAGAATTATTGTTACATTACAGTTGTCTTTATTGGTATAATTTCGTTACCTGTATTTATACATGAGTAATGACAATAAAGTTGAATCTAATCCAATCTAATCTATCGTTCCTAGTGAGAACACCCCTGATTTCCATTTTTTGTTCATTTTTGTTGTTTGTATATATATATATACGGAACTGTTTGGTATTATTATTGTAAAATGTATACAATGTATTTCTGTAAAAACATTGTATGATAAGACAGTCACTGTCACTGGTTGTTTTAACATTAGTCCCAGTGATTTCAAGTCAAAGACCTTGTTATTATTTCAGTTGTTTATTTAGTAGTTTCATGCCAGCACACAGGAGAACAATAGAAAACCATATCCTGCAGAGGGCGCTACTGAATGCTGGAGCCCCTGTTATGTGACCCATCTGGTGGTCAGACTGTTCTGTTTAATGCGCAGAAATTAAATCATCAATGAAAGCTCATAAAAGCACTGGCACAAGCACAACCACAAGATGTACCTGTGAAGCCGAGATGATGGCTGTCAAATTTGTCCACAGCTTCAGTTGTTCAAGTGCAATATGGCACATGCAATACAGCAATATGAACATGTCTAAACCATATTCACTCCTGTCAAACAATATGAACCATAAGTAGTAACCAAAGGACCAAGTATAACCAAAGGACAGTGTGAACATTCTGACCATTCACACACACACACACACACACACACAAGTCTGATCACTTTCTGTGAAGCAGTCTTTCTATTATGTATATGGTTGATTTTTGTTGGGTCTGATGAACTGCTCAGGCCACAGCACGGTTGCTAAAGGTGCTAAAATGGGATGCTTGTCTGAACTCTGTGTGAACCCTCCTTCTAAAAACACAGGAAATTGTGTCTCTGCAGAGACAAACATAGCTGGCCGAAGGCACTTGTTTTAATTGGGGTGGGGTGTTGAATGTTAGAACAAAGATTACAATCTTCGTAAGAGTACAATTTTGATGTTCCCGAAGAGGATATGATTATTTCACCAGGATATTACAGCAGGGGTTCTCAAAACTTTATTGGACCAGGGACCCCTCATGGAGCAGAAAAAAATTCCAAGGATCCCTCATAATTGAAACACAAATTTAAGAAATGTATTATTAAATGTTAAATGCTAGATGCTTCTTTGGCATCTCCCCACTGGCAAGGTGCTGCAGACCCCTGGGAGTCCCTGGAACCCAGTTTGACAACCAATGTATTACAAGATAGCATTAATAAACTAGTAGCAGCATAAGGATATAAACCACATACACATATGCAGGAGGAAACACATCACTTAAAGCCCCTTTCTGACATGACCCACACTGAGATTTCTCACATACAGGACTTGCAATCCAGTCACATGTTTATGTCATACGGCACACATCTAAGTAATGCATGACTTCAAGGAACACATCGTCTTCTGAGGAAGTTAGCTGATGTATGTATGTCTACCTCAGATATGTGCAATGCCCATTCAGACAAAGTCAACCGATATGTACCAGGCCCCCTATAGGGCCATAGTTAAAACATAGTAAGCTTATGGCTCCCCCTGGAGGTCATGCACGGATTATTTATCTTGCATGGTGTGACAGATGACCCGCATGTGAAGATGAAAATGAATGCTACACACAACAGAAGATCTCAGACTGTTCTGCATGTTACCATAGGGAACTGCAAAAAGAAGAAAATGAACATTAGTTTACGTTGCACTAATCAGACTGTCTAGTATTTCTCCCTGCCTCTCTCTCTCTCTCTCTCTCTCTCTCTCTCTCTCTCAGTGTGTGTGTGTGTGTGTGTGTGTGTGTGTGCAGATTAACAGATTTAATTACAACATAGTCCTGGAGGGGTTCAGTAGAAGACTGTTGATATCTTCATTCATAAACCATTCTACTATACTCTATGCAAAACTCTGTTTCAATTCCACAACGGTCAAAATCTCAAATATCATATAAATTACCATTAAAAAGGGCAACCATTTCAAATTTTGTTTGAATTGTCCTTTTACTTCAGTGTTATTGTTGTCATTCTGACTGCACACTTAGTCCACCCACTATTATATTTGAAGGTGAGGATTTCTGTCCAGAAACAAAGCAACTCACCTGCAAATGGGTCTGGGGAGGGTGACTGTAGCATACTGAGTTTGACAGTCCTCATTTGTGTCTCTGGGACAATCAGCACCAGAGACAATGGCTGTTTTGCTCACAACTGACCCCTAGAGTAGAGGAACATATTTCACAAACTCCCATTATAGTGATGACACAGAGACTTGTTACTGAGTGTCAATCCATATTTACAGCATGTGTCAAAATGTACCTGAGAATCTTCATCTCCACTCATCCCTCTAAGGTGAAGGATATGTATGCATTAAATCATATAAATGATAAATAAAAACAATAATAACAACAACAACAAAACAACAACAACAACAACAACAACAAACTTTCAGCTCACAGCAGCAAATCCTCCATCTACAGTAGGCCATGCATGGAAGATCAGTTCTTTGCAATAATGTGACGCATTTGTTGCATGAGAGGTGCCATAATTAAAAAAAAAACAAAACAAAACAAAAAAAAACTAATGTCCATAATGTATAGAAAAATCAATCAATTGTATGTCTTCTATTGCTCACATGTGAACAGTATAGTCAATTTAAATAGTAAATGCTGTAGGCATTATAAGAAATTCTATATAACCATAGGGACTCAATAAAGCACACATATGCACATACTATTCTCCCATTATTTATTCAAAAGTTATTGGATTAGGGGTTATGGGTCTCCATGGGTAACATGCGGACTCACCTGTGAGCAGGTCTGAGGAGACTGACATTAGCATATTGGGTTGAGCATTCCTGATTCACTCCCCCAACACCATCAGCACTGACAGATTTCCTCTTAACTGATCTCTAATTGTCAGGAGAAAGGAACAGTGCCAAATCACATCTGATATGCAATATATCATCAGTCGATTTGTTATTGAGAATGGAGAACATTCATACATGAAAATGTACCTGGGCATGTTCATCATTGTTCTCCTAAAGCAAATATGTACACATGAATTAGGAGGAGGACAAAGGAGAAAACACACACACACACACACACACACACACACACACACACACACACACACACATTAACTGACCACCTGAGAGAATGCAACATTGATGGGTGTGATACTGGAATAACATTTTACATACCTAACCGCATGTATTATGCATGACAGACTCACAATCCCAAAGATCAGGAAACCAATAATGACAAATGCTACATAATTTGCCTTTCTGAAAGAAACAATGGCAACACTATTATGTTGCAAGAATGGCAGCAAGATTTGAGCATGAACATGAGATAAAGACAGAAAGAAGATAGACATACCAGTCACTGTCATTAGCAGTGCAGTGGAGTTTTCCACTCCATATCTGTTCCTGGCCTCACAGTAGTATGTCCTCCATCCTCAGATCTCATGTTAGTGATGTTGTACTGCTGTCCTGATCCTACTGGATTGAACTCACCGACCTTATACCAGGTGTAGCTCTCCGCTGGTGGGTTGGCATCACTGATGCAGGTCAGAGTCACTGAACTGCCCTCTAATATTTCACCAGAGGGCCTCACTGATGCTGAGGTGTTCCTTGGTGGAACTTAAGATATAAACAGCAAATATCAAATACCAAAAATATAAGACATAATGAATTATTTTTTATATACAGCAGTTGCAATATTTTATTTGTGGCTCCGGGCCCTATGGTAAAAATATTGTTCATCTGGTTCATCTTGTTCATTTTGACTTTTTGTACTTACACATGACATTAAGTTTCACTGGTGTGGATGGATGTCCCTCAAAGCCCCTTAGTGCACAGGAATAAAAGCCCTCATCTTCCGTGCTGACATTAACAAGGTGCATTTCAACATTTCCTTCATTAAAGGGTAAATATTCTCCATTTCTTCTCCATATGACAATGGTATTGTCTTGCAATCCACACGAGTTGTTGCAGCTGATCTTCACTGGACTTCCCTTAACTGCTGGTCTGAGAATCTTAACAGAGAGAGCTAAGGGGGACCAAGGAACACTATTTCAATGTTTACTTAGAACAGATCTTATTTTTCCTATCTTTTTCTTAAAATAACATTCAACAAATCATGGAACATTCTCAACAAACACAAAATAATGAAATGACGTGAAATAATAATGAAACGTGAAATAATGAAAACATGTCAAGAATAAAAAGCATCATTCCAGTCTTGATCCAGATCATTCTACCTGTGACTGCCAAAATAAGGCCAGGACGTTGAAGCCATTTCTGTTTATCATTTTCAGTCAGTATTCTTGGATGATATTCTCCTGCATCTGCAAGCGTCACCTTCCTTAGAATCAGTGTACAGTTCTTGTAGGTGTCTGCACTGTACTCCACTCGACCACTGTAGTCTGAGATGTCTAACAGATCAGTGGGTTCTCTGTTTTGCTGTGGCTTTATGGTCCAGAAGACTTTAGTGATGGTCAAAGGAGGTGGATAGGTGAAGGAGCAGGGCATGGCCACTGATGATCCAATCACAGCACAGATGTGGTCATAACTAAAGGTTACTCTCCATTCCTGACTGAGAGAACCTGGCATTCAGGGTATATTTCAGAATCTTTCATTTGTGTAGTGCATTTAAGAAATGAGCATTTCATTCAACTCATACAATGGATGTCACTCAGAAATCATAATACGAAGTTATATATTACACATGAAATACGTATGCAGAATAAATAGCAAATCTAATTGATATCCATCTCTCCCCTCATTTCCTATCCAGAGCCAAGCCTTATATTTCATTGTGTGCCTTATTGGTGTTTACCTTGAATGAGGAGTAGGCTGAAAACCATAATGCGGGGATGACTTTCAGCCATCACTGAAACAGCCTGGGTGACAAGGCAAAATGATGAGTACCGGTGTCTTCCAGCAGGTGACACTGCTGAGTAAAGCTTTGCTATACTGCTAAAGCTAGCATGTGCTGTGTGTCGTTGATAGTTATTTTCAAACTATTACGCTGAGTACTAGTTTAATATTTAGTACATGATATTTTATTACAATATGCATTCATTGGCCTCCATTATATCTATTGTTTTTAGTATAAGGAGTGAGGAATACATTTGTGTATGGTCCTGACAATTTACAGTGTGTATGCTGGTCATAGTAGCACACACACAAATAGGCTACATGTATACTATGCATACACACAAGCCCATAACAAATACATGCAAATTGTCTTAGTAAACATAGTCCTTGAGTCAGAGGGTTGGTCAGTTCCAACTCAGGGCAGTAAGGCACACAGTGATGTTTGGAATTGTAAACCACCTTAGAGCTAGAAAATAAATGATAGCATTGCATTGGTGGTAGCTTTTTTATGTGTTATCACCCCCTTTATGCCCATTATGAACCAATGGGGAGATATAGTATGGGTGAATATAGAGTAAAAAAATAACAAATAGATATCCCTTCAAAACTTCCCAACTTCCTTCTACATGTAGATGGGCCATTATCCACTGAAATATGAGATAATTTGCTTAGCTTTTTTTTTGTGAAAAGTCTGGCTATACTGAATATGAAATTTAATGTTAACATGGACAGTTTTGACAGTAGGATGCACTACCTATTAAAGCCCCACCAGTGTACATTGAGAATCACTGTGTGATTATGCATTGTGTGAAAGAGGGTGAAACTTGTCTCAGTGCATATTAAATCCCTTTTTTTCAATTTTCAATTTACATTTTTTTTTGCCCTTATGGTACAGGCCTTAATTTAGATATCTATTGCATATATTTGAGTGTATGATCCCTCATTTACATATTTATATCAGACATTTCAGAAAACTTGCTATACAAAACAATGTTGCCTCAATGTTAATAATCAGCAGAGGAAGTGGATATCCATTTGTTATTTTTTTTTACCCTATTCACTTGTAATAAATCCCTCCATAGGTTTACAATAGACATAAACAGGCTGATTAAACAAAAAAGGCTACCCTGAATGCAATGCTATCACATATGTTCTAACTCTAGGGTGGCACATCTTGCCAAAAAAAACCACAATTGCCCTTGAGTGGTACAGACAGGTCAAAGTTGGGGGTCTGACTCAAACAGTTGCAGCAGTAGGTGCTACAACAGATAAATTGACCCATATCAATAAAGTTTAAGAGCTCTTTAACTATAGACTAAGTATAGGACTTTCTCTAAGGCATGCTATGACTCAAAACTGAGTTAGGCAGCAGTGGCAGATTAGAGTGTAAATTAATAACGAAGTCGTCGCATCTCAAAAGAGACGTCAACATGAGTTTGTGTATTCAGATTTACAGTGCTGAAGTAACCTTAGAGAAAACTGTCCTGGAATCCTGAGCTGTCCACCATTCAGACTTAAAGCTGTCTTGAACCTGTCTTAAACCTGTCTTGGATGCCAGGGCCACCTAATAATAGTTATATAGCAATAACACAAGTGCCTTAGCACTCAAACTCATGATGTGAAGTATTTACGTTATTTCACATGTTTGGTCAGCACAGTGCATAATAGATACATTCAGCTACTCACATAACCTTAGTTTAGTGTATTGTAAGTAGTTTTGTATACATTTTAAGCAAGTAAAAGGTATTGGAGTTGTTTAAAGTTGTAAAGGCCTACTTACCCTGTGTTGCTATCTGCAAACTTGACCATGTGAAATAAGTACATTAAGGTGACAATAAGCTCATCACAATGTGCGTACACCTCTCTCTCTCTTCCGCTCTCTCTCTCTCTCTTCCTCTCTCTCTCTTCCGCTCTCTCTCTCTCTTCCTCTCTCTCTCTCTCTTTCTCTCTCTTCCTCTCTCTCTCTTTTCTTCTCTCTTTCTCTCTCTGTCTTCGTCTCTCTCTCTCTCTCTCTCTCTCACTGTGACTTCGCACACACACACACACACACACACACATATACACACACACACACACACACACACATACACACACAAACATCTTTGCTGGCCTGGCTTGCAGTTTTGCTGTGCACTATGTGATCAGAGAAACATTTTGCACTGCAGTGGGTTTGTGGTTGGCAGAGAGACAGTGGGCATCTGTGTCCCTGTACAAAGGTAAGCATGAGGTTTACATGTCCTTACACATCACCTCTGTTTGCTACTTCAGAAACCTGTTTTAGTCAATAGCACATTATCCAACAGTTTTGAATGGAGGCATACCATTCAGAAAATGTCATCATGTATTGACTTTGAAGTTAGAACTGTTGGTCTCTAGATGATATTTACCAAACAGAGTTAAACAGACAGAGAGAGAGACAGAGAGAAAGAGAGAGGTTCAGGTTTATTTGAGCAACTATAGCACATTGTTACAATACAAATAGTGGATTAAATATAAATTATTATTATTATATAAAACTGTATACTGTTACCATTAACTAGTATGTTTCAGTAGTTACTTCATTGGGCAATTTATATTCACACCAATGTTATGGTAATCCTTGCATACAGAAGTACTGCAGTAATCATTAACGTCCAGCAGGGGCACTCAACCACACTTGGCCTACTATTTCAGGCCATTTACTGGCCTGCTTTAGTATTTGAGTTCTTTATGTACAGCTCACAAAGTAAGTCGGTAAATGTCTTTAAATGAATGAAGTGCATTTATTCTCATTCTTCATGAGGATATTCATTTGTGGATTATTGTCATATTATCTGTATTGCACACATGCTTTTCTCCTGTCTGAAATGTATTTAATAATTTAATTAAATAAAATAATTAAATTTAATTTAATAATTTGCAAATTTATATATGTGTATGTATATGTATATATATATATATATATATATATATATATATATCTGCAAATGTCATTTTTTTAAAGTACATTCAAGATAATCCCAACCAAACTGCCATTTCATGAAAACACCTATTATTTTGGTTGATATAATTCCAATCAGCAAACTTTAATTAGTATGATGGAAACACTAACTCTGTATAACAACAACAACAACAACAACAACAACAATAATAATAATAATAATAATAATAATGTATTATTATCACCATCATCATCTTCATCATCATTATAATCATCATGACAATGGTGCTTGTCATTTTCACGAAAACAATCTCTTCCTTTGTACCGTCGTTTTCGTATACCTGGTATACCTGGCTATTCATTGGGTTCAGGAATGACGGTGACGTAAATATTGTCAGCATCCACACGGCTGACTCTGAGAGTCTCGTAGACATGCCCCGAGGGGGAGCTTCTGGTGGTGGGTTTTGCCTCAGGATCTCCTACATCAGGCATGATGGGGTCTGGGTGGAGGTTATGATAATCATGCTGAAGCTGGGGGTTCTTGGGGTCCACACTTTCATAGCATGGATCCATCTGGATGGCACCAGCAGCCTACAGCAATGGTAGAGGAAGTCAAAATAGAGAACCATGGAACCAAAATAGACAACTAGCATTAGAGTAGCATCCAGGAAATAGCAATGGCAATATAGCAGAGCAGAAACCAACTGAGTCACTATAGTTTGGGGATGTCATTATATTATAAAGTGGCCTTATTACTGTGTATCTACATCATTAAACACAGGGTGGCAAACCGTGTTATGGGATTTGGTGTACTTTCTAATTCTTTGCACATGTGTAATAGGAAATAACTCTATTAGACTATTGGACTGATTCCATTTATTTGCTTTTACGTTTGTTATATCTTTTTTTTCTCTTTAATTAAGCTAATACTCTAATTTATGCAATTCCACTACGTGTTAGATTAATACTCCAATGAATGCAATAGCTGACAGTTCTACAATAACTGGTGATACATGCATCAGCAACCAGCAGTGGTTCACACAATTCTATTATGTTCCATGTAAGTACATGGAATTTTGCTCGAGTATACATTTTGTTAGATTGTAATTTATGACATGATACATGATACACTGCAACAACATGTAGCATCATTTTATTGATCGGACACTTTAGGTTGTGATGCACTATCATGCATTACAATGCAACATGTAGGCTAATATGAGGTGAGGTATCAGCAAGATGTGTTCTTAGCAAAAACAATCATGGCAAACTATGATTTTAGCTTCTGAGAGTATGTTATGAAATCATTACTAAGGGAAGCATAACAACTGGGCTACTATAATTATAATATTTAGTTATTATAAAGGTGTTGGAAAGATGCAAGCAATTCAGAACTGCTATCAAGATTTCTGTAGCGTTGGGGTTATAAATTTTGTTATAAAACATAAAACATATATGTTATAAACATGTGGGTCTGTCCACTCACCGCCACTGATAGAGCAACCACACTGCCTAGATTGAAAAAAAAAAAAAAAAAAAAAAAATCAGACATTGCATTAGACCGTTTCCCCCATCCCTGCTCCCTGTGTAGAAGAATTAAAGTATATTACATTTAATCCCATGTTTGTCCCATCTCAGTTTCTTTGTGTGTGTGTGTGTGTGTGTGTGTGTGTGTGTTTATGTGTGTGTGACAGAGAGAGAAAGCGAGAGAGAGCTGAAGAAGTGTGTGGTGGGTAGAGTGGATAAAGAGAGTGAGGACAGGAAGATTAAGGAGAGATACTCAAAGAGAAAGAGAGAGAGATATTGAAAGAAAGACAGACAAACATCGATATTCTTACCCTGCCTGCTTTTCGATCTGCACCTGCACACCACGACTCCCAGCAGTATAACAACCACAGTCAAGATCAAAAGGATGATCACAACCATTTCTGAAAAGAAAACGTGATATATTACACAGTGTCATTTGTGCAGTCACATGGTATGAGTTTTTTTTTTTTTTTTACCATGATACCATTCCTCTCTCTAAAAGTGTCTTCCACAACATCAAGTCCAAGAAGACATCAAACTTCTGCAGCAACTTCATGAACATGACATGAACAAAGTTTATCCCCCTTAACAATGGGATTCTCTTTTCTGATTGGCTGATGAGATGGGAATTAACTTTGTATAACTGGCTACCTTTGAAGTAGATTAGAAAAAACTGAATCACTGTTCCATATCAATGCGCTTATGAATAGTAACCATAACAACCGTAGTAAAGTATTTCAAGCTGTACTTTCCCCCTCTAATGGTAGCTATAATAGATTATTTTCTGTAGCTAAGGCACATGATTCCTAAATATAAAGAAGGTTATAGACAAATATACTATATATAATGGCCTTCAAGGTGAGCAGTTAGATTGAAATAAACGGGTCACCTTGTTGGCCGTTATCATAAAATCATTTAAAAATAGCTACTCTCAAAGAAAGGGAAGTAGAGAAGCTGGGGAAATAGAGAGGGGGATGCAGAGAGAGAGAGAGAGAAAGATAGAGGTGGTGATGAAAGAGGAAGAGGTAGAGAGTAATGGATGACTGGAAGTCTCACCAGTAGATAGTGTTGAGTGTGTGAGCACTGGGGGTGTTTCTGTGACTGATGATATCAGTGTACCGTGCTCAGTTGTGGACATGAGGAAATCTCCTGCTTGACCAACAAACAGGTCATAAAGTTGTCAAAGTTTACCACTCAATATCATCCTAATCAAACAGACACTCACACAAGCATAAACTATTTCAGCTATATGTTAAACATTCCGTTTCTGCACTTCACTTTATATTTTTTTTTACCAACATTTGACAGAAAACTTTTAAAAAACATTTAAAAAATAAAGGGTAGTTTCCTCACCAAAGACCTGTAGTTTGACCTCTGTTGTCATGGCGATTCCTCCAAGGGCACCCCCGGCTCTGACTCCACACCAGTACATCCCAGTATCCTCAGCAGTCAGATTCCTGATGGTCACATTGAAGACTTGTGCACTGCTATCATCAACCAAGTCATGTCTTGAATTCGGCCCAGGCCCCCAAGAGGAAATGACTTCAGGGCATTTGGACATGTCCCGCTGTCTGTAGAAGTACTTGACGGTGCCATTGCTGTCTGCTGGGTATGGGCAGTTGATGACGACATCTCTGCCAACATAACCAGACTTCACTATGGATTGCATGTAAAATGGATCTGAAACAATGAACAGAGAGGGTTTAAGAACAGGTCCAAAAGTTGTATGGAAGTAGGTACAGTATATACAATTAAGCAATAAGCCACGAGAGGCTGTGGGTTTGCGCTTGGTTTAGAACAGCGAAGGAGTGTTTGGCACTATGCAAAGTGGAATGCCATTTACCCCCCTTGGCTTAGCTAGATAACTATTCTTCTGAGAAAACATATAGTTCTTTTAGGGAAGTGTTACCGGGCAATATTAAACTCTACAGCAGTGAGATAGGCCGTGTAATATGGAAGAGCTAAACCTGTGTGTTTGTGCTGGATTTACAATGCCTTAGAATGTGATTCAGTCAATCACAATCAAGGGACTGAACAAACGTTTTTAGAATCCAGTGTATTCAGTGCTGCGGGGCCAGGGAATGATGTAAACTCACCTTCTGTCACTATCAGCGATTTTGCAAATGTGGTGGTAACATTTGGAGTTGTTCCCACAATACACATATACATCCCTGTATCGTTTAGCTTGAGTGCGGAGATGAGAATGCGGAAGTATCCATCGTTGGTGTCAAATAGGGAGATTCTTGTGTCAGAGGGTTGAGAGGTGGCACTGGATAAACAGAGTGTGTCGTCAGTCTTGCAAAAGCGCTTCCTCTGGTGTTTGTCCTCTGGTTTGTAACTGCACTCAAAAATAACTGCTCCACCGACAAAAGCTTTCAATAAAGTAGAACCCATCGCTATTGAACTAAAACAAAAGAAAAAAAAGACCCAGTATTATTAAATCAGGATCAACTATAGTCACTGTGCAAGTAAAATATCAGTGCATGGAAATGCAGTTTTATCAGATAGTAGATAGTGATTGATGGGGCAACCATGGCCAACTGGTTAGGGCTTCGGGCTTGTAACCAAATGGTTGCCGGTTTGACAAGTGGACCATGGCTGAAATGCCCTTGAGCAAGGCACCTAACCCCTCACTGCTCCCTGTATAGCTCCCCTGCCAGCTGTTCTGGGTTAGTGTGTACTTTACTTCACTGTGTGCTGTGTGTGTTGTTAATTAATTCACGATTGGGCTAAATGCAGCGACCAAATTTCCCTCACAGGATCAAAAGTATATATTATTATTATTATTATTATTATTATTATTATTATTATGTAGATATAGTTGCAGTATTAGTAGTAGTAGTACAGTAATAGTATCCAAATAGTGTGGTAAATAGCCAGGTAATAAACGATAGATGCAGGCATACAACAGGGATTGACATGGGAAGATTACATCTACAAACTAATTGGAAATATGCACAGTTTACACAGACATAAAGATGAGCAAGAGTCATTGTCCTGTTCCTGTAGTTCAGCAAAAATGATTTAAATATTAAATAAATATTTCAAGTAGGCAATGGCATGGTTCCTTGCAGCATACAAGACTGATATGATATGACCTCTTCCTACATCATTTTGTTGATAATTGGCAAACTGACAATGCTATAGTTCCATAACAGTAACATGCACACAAAATGTCTACCACGTTTAACACATGTTTAAAAGTTACTTCTACTCAGCTATATCATCATGTGGTTATTATTTTAATGTTATTATAATAATATTATAATAATATATTTACATTTATTGTAAGTCGCTTTGGATAAAAGCGTCTGCTAAATGCCTAAATGTAAATGTAAAATTATAATATTATTATTTTTTTGCTCCTTTACCTGAACAAGTCTGAAGGTTGAGAGATAGGGTGTCTGGTTTGTCTTCGTTTGTTCTGTCCACTCTAAACACAACTCACATCACTTTATTGCTTCACCTTCCTCTTGACTCATACTGGTGTCCATATCCTCATTCTTTTCACATTCCACTTCCTCTCAAAGGCTTGAGGATCTTTCAGAAACCTCAAACTCACACTTATTGTTTTCTTTTGTATTTGAACAAATAAGTCATGTCTTTGTGGGGACACGTAAGATCTACCACAGAGGTGTCTGATGTTCTTTTATGTGTCTTTTACAGGTGTTAAGGCATTATAACTTGTTGCATTTGATGTTACTGTATTTCGCCCTGCATCTAACTGGATGATACTTATAGCGTTTCATGTTACTGTATTTTGACAACACTGGTTTGGTGGTTAGTGTGCCTTGCCTAAACTATCAGGAGACCAAAACTAATGAGCTGTATTGATACTCTGACACAAAGGCATAAAAATGCAGAGATATTAAAATGTATTTAAAATTTTATTTGGAAATGTTTGCACACTGTTAGTGAAATATTAGTCAAAGCTCTAATAAAGTTCAGATAAATTAAGACCACAGTCTTGTCATCCTTATATACATGAGCCATACACCAAACAGAACGTGTAATACAGGTTAATCTACGTGTAATCAAGTCATGAAAAGTCGTAAAATAAAATATGACAAATATTTACAAAACATATGAAATTGTTTGAGGAAACAGAGACAAATAATAATAATAATAATAATAATAATAATAATAATAATAATAATAACACATTTATTGGAGGTTGGTCAAGTGCTGGTTGAATATATAGGCTATCACCAGCCATTTTAATGAAAATGAGAAGTTTAAAATAACATAATCATAAGCAAAAGATGGCAGCTCATGTGAGGACAGAAAGATGTTCATTGTGCAGACCAATGGACACACTGTTTTGTGTTGATCTGACATTTACATGTTTTCAGTATGTGAGGATATATTGTTCTTTTCCATTCTGTCTATGCATAAAACAATATGTGAGGAGGATGTTGCATCCACTGTTACCCAGTTGAGTCTGTAGCATTACTAAAATAGAGCTGGCAAAACAACAACATGTTCCTCACAGTCTTTGATGAGCCAAACTATTGCCCAACATAAGTGAAATTTGCTAGAAGTCACATACTTCATAGATAGTTCCAAACAAATGAACTGGTACTTTGGGAAACTGTTCAATCTTACAGTTTACAAATATTTGGTTACAACCAAACCAGTGTGGTATGTATAATGTGTGCTTAACTAATTACTCAATTGTCTAATAACCATTTTGACAATTGACTATTGTGATGACTAATTTAGTTGTCATTGGGACTGGTCCAGGTCCTTGGCTAAACGCCTCTGGTCTGAACATGACTGTAGATGGGGGAGGGCTCCACCTCTGGCTGAACAGGGGAACTACACAAAGAAGAGAAAACCAAAACAAGCATTCAAATAAGGCTCTAGCACCACATATACTGTAGTTAAACACACACTCACACACACACACACACACACACACACACTCGCATGCATGCAGGGCCGTAACACATGAGCATTGTCTGAGGACCCCCTTTTTCTTGCACAGCCAAACCAAAAAGTAACTCATCACTGTATTCTATAAGTTTCTGCTTTGGATTTTGGATTATTTGGATTGAAAGAAATATCCAGAGGATCTTGAGTATAGAGCTCATTTGTATTGGGGTCATCTATGCATTTAGATGCCATCTTTGCCATCTTTGAACTTTGAACTTTATTCTAAGGAGAAACGAGAACACTGCTATGAATAATACAATACGTAAACATGATCACAAATATGCACCACTAACTTAAGTATTTTACTTGTCATTTCTCTGTTTTATAGCAGAGACTCACCTCTGTGCACTTCCTGACTTTTTGAAAACCACACTGGCATACTGGACATCATCCCCCTGAGCTCCTGCTGTCTGTCTGGAACAATTTGGCAGGACACTGGCATACTGGACATCATCGTCTGCTTCTTCTGCAGTCTGTGGCTGGATGATGGAGTACAGACCATCATCATCTGTCCATCCTTCATCTTCTCCAGCCACTCTACTCTGACCAGTGACATGGTCCTGTAGAGACAGATAAAGTCAGAGCTATTGTATTCACACTTTAGGTTGATGGTCTGACATCTGCTAGTGCCAAGTCTATCCCCATTGACGAGTGCCTGTGACCCAAATTTGAGTAATAGGCACAGCTCTGCCCACAACAGCTTGTTTGCAGCTGATTTAACACATTGAATTAGCAACAGAGCAGCAGCTGTCAGTCAGTATTCAGTTCACTGAGGTCGGCCTGGTGTGTGCACACTATTAGACACTATAACGGGATAGACTGGATTTGACTGGACTGGTGTATGAGAAACATTACCTGTTCTGCCGGTTTCTGTCGTCTTTTCATTTGCCTATGAGACAAAATGTATATGAAAATATACAATTAAAAAAAAGCAAAACAACAAAAACAAAACAAAAATACAAAAACAAAAACATATCACATATTTTCATTGTGGACTTTCAGTATCTTAGTGCCATTGACTCACCTCATCCATATGAGCAAACACAGCACGCACACAGCTCCGATGACAGAGAGTACAACCACAGCAGTCATTACAGGGCTCAATCCAGGATTCTGGTCAGCTAAGAGTGAATGTGAATAAGTCCCTAGGACTCTGGTCTCCCATAAGGAATTGGTGTGAAAAGGAGGAGAGAAATCCCAACCTAACTCATCAGTGAAGACAGGTAAAATGATACTACATACCTTCAACTTTGATGGATACTGCAGTAGACACCAGTGATCCAAGTCTATTCCCGGTCTCACAGTAGTACTGTCCTCCATTCACAGATCTGATGTCAGTGATGCTGTACTGCTGTCCTGATCCTACTGGAGTGGACTCATTCACCTTAAACCAGGTGTAGCTCTCCACTGGTGAGTTGGCATCACTGCTGCAGGTCAGAGTCACTGAACTTCCCTCAGTTAGCTGCCCAGAAGGATTCATTACAATCACAGGAATCTTTTGAGGGGCTAAACAGAAAGTGGGGTTATGGAAAGATAGCACAATGATCCCCCCATTATAAAACGATGGGCAGTAACTCACAGTAAACCTGTAGCTCTGTGTACTGAGAATGGGTAGAACCGTGAACATTAGTCGCCCAACAGCTGTAGTTTCCTTGGTATTCAAAACGGATGTCACTGAAAATTAAAAACTTCCCACTTTCGCTCAGTGGGAAGTATCTACCTCCCTTGTACCAGGTATAGTGATTTGCTGGTGGGTTGGCATCAGTACTGCAGGTTAGAGTCACTCTGCTTCCCTCAGTTATCTTCCCTGGAGGGTCAATCACAACCACTGTGTCCTTTGGGCGATCTAAGGCATAATACAGAACAATAACCAAGACAGTTGAAAATAAATTAATTAATTAATAAATAAATAAAAAGTGTATATATATATATATATATATATATATATATATATATATATATATATATATATATATAAATAACGTAATGATAAAGTGTATATATATAATGAATGGATGAATGGACAATGTCCATTGCGGTTTTAATTCTTATTTGTATTCTTTCTTATTTCATATCCCCAAAGGGATTTTAAATTAAATGTGCTCTTGTGCTTGCTGAAAGTTGACAGAGTAACATACTAAAATAAATACAGACACACTCACAGTAAACCTGCAGCTTGACAGGAGCTGAGCTCTGATGGCCACATTCATCACTTGTCTGACAGTAATATTCTCCGCTGTCTGTAGATATGATGTAATAGAAAGTGTACATATTGCCTGTTCCTCTCAGGTTTGCTTGGATACCAGTCTTGTACCAACTGTAGGTCTTCGCTGGTAGATGGGATCTACTGTTGCAGGTCAGAGTCACATGACTGCCTTCCAGGATGCTACCAGGGGGACTGATGGACACTATAGGTGCCTGTAGGTGATCTTATGGCCAATATACGACTAGATGAGTCACTAACAAGATCTTTAACACAAATACAACAGCAAACAGTACACATACACACACAGACAAAAACACACACACACACACACACACACAGACACACACACACACATCGACCTTGGCAAACAAGCATGATATTTTGTTGCCCTTTACCTCTGACGTGCAGGTAAGCCCCTGGCTGTCCAATCCATTTCTCTCCTGCAGTGTTTGTTGTTATTCTGCAGTAATACTGACCGGAATCTGATGTAGTCAGTGAGTGTAGATGCAGCTGGCACCCATAAGCTCCACAATTGTACACTGTTCTGCCTGTGTAGACTGGGTCATGTATAAGATTAAGGGGATCTTTAGAGTTCTCTTTTGTCCAGTAAGCCTGATTAATGGTCAGCCCACTGGGGTAGGTGTAGGAGCAGTACATGTTCACTAAACCCCCCACAGCAGCACAGACCCTCCGAGGTTGGTAAGTGACGCTCCACTGCTGACCACACACACCTACCAGAGACGACACAACACAGTGCACCACTGAACAACATTAACAAGAGGATCAATTACAGAAGAAATGTACATACTTACAGAGTAGGCCTACATGGCAGTAGTATTGCTCATACACTTAAATATAAAATCAACTCTGTGTAGAGCTACCATGACTGGAACATGACTGGGACATGACTGGGGGGGTTGGGGGGGTTGGCACTGTTATTGCTAATTGCAAATATGCCAGAATACACCATACAGATACATACACCATATATAGTATATTGAGAAAAGAGATCATGATATTGCACCCAGATGAATGAATGATAGACAGAGCTATTAATATTATTCATTTTGATGAAAATTCAAAGCTGATTTTGTCTTGCAACCACCACCATTAATAAAAGCTGTACTTACGCTGTTTCAGAACTGTAACAGAGAACTTAATTCACAAGACTCCTTATTTCATTGATAAAAGTGAACGTAGTACAAACTAACTTGACATGTTGTAGGTTCATTTGACAAATGTGTTAACAGCGACATGTTTTGCCGATCACATTAAAATGAAATTGCATTGCATGAACATTCCAAAATAGAATTTCCTTATACATCACATTGGGTAAACATTGAAGATTCCTCATACAGAATGATGGATTATAACAGCATTTTTGTGACTGAAGGGGTCAAAAATATCAACTCATAAGAAAATGCATTCCTTAGATTTACAATTATGAACCTTTCTAGCATCTGACAGACAAGGATTTGGAGAAATATCTCCCATCAACAACAAATTAATTTATGGTTGAAGCAGTGAAGTGGCCAATGGGCATTTTCGGTGAGTGGGCAAAGCTAAGATAATCAATAGGTTATAGGCTGCTATAAGTTGCTTGCCATCACATCAGAATGTAAACAATTAGAATGAGAACTCAACTGAATTATGTTTGTTATATACCATAACAGGCATAATCTTTCCAAAGCTAAAACAGCCTAATCAATTAGCCTACTGCACAACATTGGCTCTGGCATTACTGGACATCTAGCTGTAGCTGGCTAGTAAACAATATTGTACAAATTACACGTTTTGTCCAAGATTTGTTGGGTACCAGCATTTTCCTTATCTGTGTCATGTCTTAAACTTCTGTTCTAGCAACCAACTTCTGGCTGAGCTTGCATTTACGCTTTAGCCTACATTAATGTTATTTGATGGGATATGCGACACAATGACATAGAGTATGTCTACCAATTAATTTATGAGTAAGTTGTGTTGTTTTTCTGGACCTGTAACCAGTCTACTTTGTGCAAAATATACAGATGATTTTGTTATTTCTTCCTCGTGTGATGGAAACCAATTTTGACTCGTTGATGTAGTCTAACTATTGTGTTCACTTTATTTTAGTCTGCAGTGATCATTTTATAACAGTCCACTGTATTATTTAAGTTGCAAAAAAAAGTAGACAGAGTTAGTAATGTTTTATGCATTTAAAAATGACTGGACTGTGGATGAAATAGTTATGCCTGCACTCCATGCGTCAGCAATGATATCGGTTAGATAAGTTGCAATGAAGTGCTAATGGCTGGTGGTTGGGCGAACGCACACAAACACACACACACACACACACACACACACACACCAGCCAATTAAACAAGCCTATGCAAACTATGCAGTTCTGTGGTCAATGTGAAGTTCTGTGGCACTCTAACCCTATTTCTACCTACGTACTAGCTATATCATCATTATATGCCAGATAGCATGCTATAAGATTTTATACAAGGCATCTTTGATATACCAGTAAACAAAATAGAGAAACATCACATGCTTGACTTACCTTTATCTGTGAACAGAATCACCATAGACAGGCAGGTCACACAGCTCTGTACCATCAACAACAGACCCTGGAAGTTTCAGAATGAACTTGAAAATATAAACTGATCTAAGTAGCATGAGTGTAGCGTGCCAGTTTGCCTGAATCTAACATGAAAACAAGTTTGATTGTTTAACATTTATGACAAAAACTAAGTATGCAATTTAGCTTTTACCATGTTTTGCTGTTCACGAACACCAGTGATGTCTGGAGAGTGGAGTGTAGAACTCTCTCACAGCACCCAACTATTCTGTACTGCTGCAAATGAATCAGGAAGGAAATTCTAACCAGACAGAGTGTTTTAAACTTCTTCATTTGTGCTGTGCCTGCTCTTTTTTTACTGGTTATTTATTTCCTGTTAAAACAACAAGAGCACTTCAAGGCATTAGCAGAATGGAGTGATCAAAAAATTATTATTTTTTTTAGTGCTTGAGGGCAGAGTCACATGGACAACATTCACCCAGTAAATGACACCTAATTCCATCTTATCAGTCTGTTAGTTTTTTTTTTTCCTTTCTGTTTTGAAACTGTCACATAGTGCTCACCACATATTTGTCTTTAGTAACATGACTAGGATGGACCAGGACAGTGGTTAATGTGGGTGGTGCAGTACCTCCCTTCTCTCTGTCTATATGACCGTCTATGGATTTCTAAGCAGTAGTCTGAAAAAGGTTTGATGAAAGCAGAAGTGTCCAGTTTGCGATGAGGAAGTGAAAGGATGAACAAGTTTAAAAAGAAGAAAGAAAGAAGGAAAGAAGAGCTCAGTGCTGATTGACGTCAGGCATGCAAAAATCATTATATTTTAGTTGTTTGGAACCTGTGTTTGTGTATGTGATGTGAGTGCATGTGTGTGAGTGAAAAAGTGAGTGAGTGAGTAAGACAAAAAGAGAAAGAGAAATGTTGTGACGTTAATGTAGATGTAGATAAACATAATATTCTGATTGAAACAATATTCTGAACAAGGAGATTGCCTATTAATTTTGTCAGTACAGGTGTGCTTATTCAGGTTTTTGATGATTAAAACATGGCCTTTCTTGCAATATAGAGATCAGAGTAAGGAATGAACATGACTTACACACAATCAGAATATGGCCAATGTAGGCCACTGATTAGAGGAGGAATATGCTGTACATAAACCCTGGTCATTGGGTCTGTGATTTTGTGTGAAATAATAAAGTACATAAGTCCAGCATATATTAAAACATTAAAATTCATTAAGCATTTATTAATCAAAAACAGATTCTTGTTCCACTGAAGTCAGTTGGAGTGGTATGTCTCCTTGTTTGTATGCCAGTGTTTGGACAGGCGGATTCAGTCACTGCACACTGCTATCGATGGGAGAGAGCTCCCCCTCTGGCTGAACAGGGAAACTACAAGAGAAAACAACTCCAAGGTAATCATCATCAAGGATGAGAAACACGCTAGTATTACACAAACCAACGTAAGCCTGGGCTGCATGATACAGTGTTAGACTTCATACCAAAATCTTCAAGACAGAATCACCTAGAGGCTGCTGTGTTCTCTGCTATGCTGAAAATTACTACAAGCTTTGTTTAATGTAGCCATTTAGATCATTAGGAAAATACATGAAAGCCCATATATGGTTGACCATAAACTCACTGTTGTGCAGCACTGACCTCTTTGAAGTGGACACTGGCATACTGGACGTCATCCCCTTGAGCTCCTGCAGTCTGTCTGGAGTCACACTGCTGGATGGTGGAGTACTGACAATCATCCCCCTGAGCTCCTGCAGTCTGTCTGGAGTCACACTGCTGGATGGTGGAGTACTGACAATCATCCTTCTGAGCTCCTGCAGTCTGTCTGGAGTCACACTGCTGGATGGTGGAGTACTGACAATCATCCTTCTGAGCTCCTGCAGTCTGTCTGGAGTCACACTGCTGGATGGCTGAGTACTGACAATCATCCCCCTGAGCTCCTGCAGTCTGTCTGGAGTCACGCTGTTGGATGGTGGAGTACTGACAATCATCCTTCTGAGCTCCTGCAGTCTGTCTTGAGTCACACTGCTGGATGGTGGAGTACTGACCATCATCATCCTCTGCTCCTCCTGCAGCCTCAGCATCTTTGCTCTGACCAGACCTCTGGTAGTTAACATTACAGTACTGACCATCACCCTCTACTCCTCTTCTACTCTGGATATTAGTATTGGAGAGCTGGAGGTCCTGGGAGAGCATGTGAGGTCATAGTTAGACGCTATGACAGGAACAGGAAGGATAAAACATGACACTGGATGGGGATGGAAGAATCTTTACCTGTTCCTCTTGTTTCTGATTAATTTTCTTTGTCCTGTGAAACAAGATATGAAAAGACATAATAAAAAACAAAACACACATAAGAGAGTCCCAACATTGATTTAAATATTTAGTGTTGCAGTGACTCACCTGACCCAGAGAAGCACACAGATCAGAGCCACTAGTCCACAGATGAAGACGGTAACCACTGCAGAGCGCCGGCCACCTGTAGGAACCACATGACACATGAAGAATAGGGGTAAAGGAGAATCTGAAATGTAAGTACCCTATTAGTTAGTATTATAACCATAGAAACATGGAGATGCGCTGATATACCTTCAACTGTGATAGATATGACAGAAGAGTTCTGAGCTCCATATTTATTCCTGGCCTCACAGTAGTACTGCCCTCTGTCTTCAGACTGGGTGTTAGTGATGCTGTACTGCGATCCAGATCCTATAGGTTTGGATATGCCCTCCTTAAACCAGGTGTAGGTTGTCACACTCGAGTTAACAGCACTGCTGCATGTCAGATGCATCCTATCGCCTTCAGCAATCACCAAAGGGGAATCAGCGGAGATTGTGGTGTTCTTTGGAGGGCCTGCAATAATAAAAGAATAAGCTTATTGTTAATGTAAATACACATTATGTACCATCCAGCTTCATCTATAGAAAACTTGTTGTGCAACATTCATGTACAATGAGAAATACAGTATACACACCTTTCACTGTGGTCATGATTCTATCATACAAATACAAATCTAAGTCCTGTTGTAGCTTTAAATATGCCACATATATCAAGCCATATGTCACTGTGTTTATTGTCTGGACCCATATTACCACATATGGAATGTGTGTGTATGGCAACTCAGCCTCCATGCACTGTCCCATTTCAACTGTATTAGCAACTCTTGCCATCTTTTGAATGGTGTATGTCTTTTTTTAATGCTGTTAACGTTGATATCACAAAACATAACTTCTGCTCTAATTTTAATCTGTGCTAATAAAAGATACTGGTACATTGCATAATATTAATGGGCATAGAAAGTCATTTATATTAGTGTATTTGTGACTATCAGGCAGGAAAGAAAAGGCCACTCACATAAAACCTGGAGTGGTATATCAGTTGAGTACTTGGAGCCATGTGTATGTATTGCCTTGCAGGCATATGTTCCACTGTCTTCAGGTCTGATGTGTTTGATGGTGTAGGTATGTCCAGTCCCAAGGAATCGGGTTGGATTTTTCTTGTACCAACTGTAGCTCATCACTGATAGACCAGATCTACTGTTGCAGGTCAGAGTCACATTTATTCCTTTCAGTATGTCTCCAGGGGGACTGATGGAGACTGTAGGTGTCTGTGTATCGTCTGTGAAAGAGATCTTTTATTTCCTTTTCATGGAAAACACAGACTTTCTTTTACCTTTACACAGAACATGCAATGAACAGTGCAGAACTTGCAATGAACACATGAACAGTCATGTTAGGAAGTGTCTGAATCTTACACAGGCATTATGAGATTGAGGTTGTAAGTACGTGTCTGAATCTTACACAGGCATAATGAGATTGAGGTTGTTAGTACGTGTCTAAATCGTACACAGGCGTAATGAGATTGAGGTTGTTAGTACGTGTCTGAATCTTACACAGGCATAAGAAGATTGAGGATTTCCTTTACCTGACCTTTAGTGTGTTTGACACTGCAGTAATATCTATGCTTAGCATCTAACTTAGTGACTGATGTTATGTGTAATTTACACGTGCCAAGATGGCAGTCTACACTGATCCTGTCTTTATAGTACAGTATACACACCTTTCATTGTGGTCATGATTCTATCACACAAATACAAATACAAATCACGATGTAGCTTTAAATATGTCACATGTATCAAGCCATATATAATGTGTCTATAATATGGATCCATATTACCACATATTGAATTTGTTTGTGTGGCAATTACCACATATGGAATGTGTGTGTATGGCAACTCAGCCTCCATGCACTATCCCATTTCAACTGTATTAGCAACTCTTGCCATCTTTTGAATGGTGCATCTCTTTTTTTAATGCTGTTAGCATTATTGATAACACAATTCTTCTGCTGAAATTTTAATCTGTGCTAATAAAAGATACTGGTACATTGCACAATATTAATGGGCATAGAAAGTCATTTTTTATTAGTGTATTTGTGACTATCAGGCAGGAAAGAAAAGGCCACTCACATAAAACCTGGAGCGGTATATCAGTTGAGTACTTGGAGCCATTTGTATATATTGCCTTGCAGGCATATGTTCCACTGTCTTCAGGTCTGATGTGTTTGATGGTGTAGGTATGTCCAGTCCCAAGGAATCGGGTTGGATTTTTCTTGTACCAACTGTAGCTCATCAGTGATAGACCAGATCTGCTGTTGCAGGTCAGAGTCACATTTATTCCTTTCAGTATGTCTCCAGGGGGACTGATGGAGACTGTAGGTGTCTGTGTATCGTCTGTGAAAGAGATCTTTTATTTCCTTTTCATGCAAAACACAGACTTTCTTTTACCTTTACACAGAACATGCAATGAACAGTGCAGAACTTGCAATGAACACCTGAACAGTCATGTTAGGAAGTGTCTGAATCTTACACAGGCATAATGAGATTGAGGTTGTTAGTACGTGTCTGAGTCTTACACAGGCATAATGAGATTGAGGTTGTTAGTACGTGTCTAAATCGTACACAGGCATAATGAGATTGAGGTTGTTAGTACGTGTCTAAATTGTACACAGGCATAATGAGATTGAGGTTGTTAGTACGTGTCTAAATTGTACACAGGCATAATGAGATTGAGGTTGTTAGTACATGTCTGAATCTTACACAGGCATAAGAAGATTCTCAGAAATACTGTTATCTGCCCAAAAGCACTACATGGTTCCCCTTTCTTTATTCTGAACAAGTGAAAATACTGAAATTTTACAAAGTATGTTGCTGTTTGCAGATTATGTGAAATATGTAACACATCAACACAAATGACTGTATCTTGTGTTTTGCACACATCTGTTACTTCAACTTTAACTGATATGTATGAGAGAAAGTAAACACTTACCTTGACTGGTCAGGAGGACCACCAAAGCGAGTGAAACTAGGCCCATCCTCAGACAGAGATATGATCTGGAGGAGTGTAGAGTTAGCACTGCACATTTACTCAAGACACCAGATAACAAAACCTTAATACTTAAAGACTAATACTTCTAAGCATATTTTTTCACTATTTTTTCACTATTGTCTCATTACAATCCAATACAAAATTGACTGAATATATACAAAATAAGGAGCTCTTACCTTTATGGTATCCTTGGACACCACAAGTGATATCCTAACAACAAATGAAGCAGTCTGACCAGGAACCAACGTTTGGTCAACAGTTCGGTCAGAAAAAGACAAGCAGGAAATATGACGCAAAACCACAGTTTCACAACTTCTGCATCCACTATGCTGCACACTACACAACTCCACCTAGTGATCCAGACAGGACACTACTCAAACATCTTACTGTACTGTGCAGCCACCAGAGTACTGTCTGCTGCATCGTGACTGACTTCCATTCACTGGTAAGTAGTTGTACCTAAAACTGCTGGACAACATGCAACATCTGGCATCATCTGCCTAGATTTTTTTAATTGTATTTTCAGGTTTGTGCCATCTATATGTTTTATGTAGGAGTTCACATACATTCAGACAGTTTAATCTGAGGGGACGCACCACCAAAAAACAACAGACAAACCAAAATAAAACAAACAAACAACAAAACAACAACAACAAAAAAAACATAGAAATACTGTATATCATTATACTAGAGGATAATGTAAGATGGAGTTCCTGCCCTGTAATGAAAGTAGCCAATCACATTTGAATTCTGTGACATACCTTCTGTGAACTTTAAAACTATTGGGCATTATCTACCACTTATGGCCCTATAAAAGAGGAAATAGCCTTTCCTCTGGTCGCTGATTGGTCACTGATGAGGTCGCCCAAACATGAGCAGAAGGAAACCCAAACTTTAGAGAGGTTCTTTATGCAGTGCGAAATGTGACATTGAGTAGAAGCACCAGGTTGCACTAGCTTGGCTAATAATAGACACTGTATTTGCATGGGGGGGGGAGCACGGGGGTTAGAGTTTCCTTGCCTCATCAGTTAGCGTTAGCAGCCAATTTGCTGCTTGGTCTATGTTGTCTTATTCTTTTTCCTTCTGATGGTACTTGGCAACTTTGAACAACATGGCTATGGATTCATCCCGAGCTATTGCTTTAAGAGGACATGTCCTTTGCTTTATCAGTTCAGTTCAGTCAGTATCAGTTACTTTAAGCCGTTTTGAACTGACAAAGATTTGCTCACCTTTCCAAAATTCCACATGGGTCAGGCCACAAAAAGGCCACAAAATGCCTTTTGAGTCTTCAGCACAGTGTGTAGAAGTTAACTTTTAGCAGTGCTAAATGAAGATTTGAAGATTTGAAAATGTGAAAATTTGAAATTGACTCATAGTTAGTGGATTAGCTTGCTAATTCTGAAAGTTTTATTTTATTTTATAGTGATCTCTTCTTAAAATTCATTTCAATACACAAGCAGGTGGTTCTGAACAAAGATTCATTTGAGTATTAATAAAAAATGCCATAGTATGAAAATATAACCATATACATAAAAAATGCAAATCATTTACCGCAACATAAACAACTTAAACTACATCATTAAGACAAGGCATGAAATGGTTAATTTGTACAGTCCATTTCACCCACAAAGGTAATTGAATGTCCTGTCCAAAAACAAAGTACAGTAAATGACCAAAACTAAAACATAATCTCACTAAAAAGCAAGAGCACATACAAGAACCAGCAGCAGAACAGATGAAGCAGGCTTTTCTATATTTATTTCTATGGGTAGCCACTAACTAATAACAACAAAGTAAACTAAATTATATAGTCAGTATGCAAAGTACAGAAAAAAGACTTTGCATTTTAAATTGCATTTGCATCAGCTAGGAGGGTATTAGGTTAGGCTCTGGTAAATTGCATCATGTTGGATGATGTTGGGGTTCAGGCTCCGGTAGACAGCATCAGTTTTGTGTTATATTGAGGTTCTGGTAAACTGCATCAGGTTGGGTGGTGTCGAGGTTCAGGCTCTCGTAAACTGGATCAGGTTGGGAGGCGTTGGGGTTCAGGCTCTGGTGAAGTCCATCAGGTTGGGTGGTGTTGGGGTTCAGGCTCAGGTAAACTGCATCAGGCTGGATGGCATAACAGTTATCAGTCTGGGCTACAATTACAACATCCCTTCATTAAATAAATCACTGTATACATTATCAAATTTATGATATATCACATTTTGTTTGTTTATATCACATTTATGATATAAACAAACCCTACTTCAGGGTTCTTTGTACTTTGCACAAAAATGGTAATAATACTATTTGACTATTCTTACATTTTCACATCTTGTTATTTCTTTCTTGCATTTCTTCCTGGAACAAAATAACACAGAAGTAGTCCTGAGTCTTATGCAAGACGTCATTCACTATGAATTCACTTTGCCTGCTCTTTGGTGCACTAAGCTCAGCAAGTAATAGAAACCTTGGTGTGGTGTCGCATTCACTTACCTCACCATGATAATAACACTGAGGAGACCCACAGCTCCACAGACACAGACTGTTATTATCACACCAGTCACTAGAGGGGGCTGCTCCCCTACAGGACTCTGTTCTCCTGTAAGAGGTATCAATGCAGATGAAGTGAGGAGGGGAATCACAAGTTAACTCTTCTCTAAAGTGAGATGGAGATTCATTGATACCTTTAACGGTGACAGACACAGTAGTAGAGCTCTGAGATTCATATTTATTCACAGCTGTCACTAGAGGGCGCTGCTCTCCTATAAGAGTCAATGTACATGAAGTGAGGAGGGGAATCACAAGTTAACTCATCACTGAAGAGAGACGGAGGAGTACTGATACCTTCAACTGTCACTGACACAGCAGTAGAGGTCTGAGATTCATATTTATTCACAGCTGTCACTAGAGGGCACTGCTCTCCTATAAGAGTCAATGTACATGGCATGAGGATAGGAATCACAAGATACAGTAACTAATCTCTGGAGAGAGAGCTGTAGGGGCACTGATACCTTCAACAGGGATAGACACACCAGGTGATGCAAAGACACATGTACCTGTAACTATGACGAACAGGGCAGTTGAGTTCTCAGCTCCATATTTATTCCTGGCCTCACAGTGGTACTGTCCTCCATCCTCAGATCTGACGTTGGTGATGCTGTACTGCTGTCCTGATCCTACTGGAATGAACTCTTTCACCTTAAACCAGGTGTAGTTCTCCACTGGTGGGTTGGCAACACTGCTGCAGGAAAGAGTCGTAAACTTGCTCTGAGCAATCCCAGTAGGATATGAAAATGTAACTGTTGTGTTTCTTGGGGGATCTGAAAGGAAAACACACACACATTCACGCACACACACACACACACACACACACACACACACACACACACAAACACATATGTGTCCAAAGATACATTGAATCAGAAAAAAAAACAAATCATTGCTGTTTCCATGACATTAGTAAATGTTGGTATATGAAGGCATAACATATAAAGTGAAAGTGTGACAAATAAAATGAAAAGAATACTCACAGAAAACCTCCAGATATGCATTTGTTGAATACTTGAAGCCACATTCATATATTGCCTTGCAGGCATATGTTCCACTGTCTTCAGGTCTGATGTGTTTGATGGTGTAGGTATGTCCAGTCCCAAGGAATTGGACTGGATTTTTCAGTTTTTTCTTGTACCATTCAAGCCTCTGCAGCTGTACATCAGAGCTGCTGTTGCAGGTCAGAGTCACATTTGTTCCTTCCAGTATGTCTCCAGTAGGACCGATGGACACTGAATGTTTCTGTGGGGAATCTTATGGACAATATGACTGCATGAGATGAAAATGAGATATTTGACTCAAAGCATAACAAGTGTGTCTCTCAGTGCTCTAAAAACACAGGCACATATACACACGCACAGACACACACACACAAACACACACATTAATGATACGAACCCTGACAAACAGGCATAATGAGATTGTGTACCCTTTACCTCTGACATCCAGGTAAAGCCCTGACGGTTCGATCCACTTATGGCTGTCATTGTTTGTTACCCTGCAGTAATAGTGACCGGTATCCGACATAGTTAACTTGTTTATATGCAAAGCACATTTATTAGATCCATATGAACAGTCCACTGTAATTCTGTCTCTGTAGTTTTGGTTGCCTGTAAGACCAGGGGGACCCCCATAAGAGTCGTTTGTCCAGTAAGACTGATTGAGGGTCAGACCACTGGTGAAAGTGTAATTGCAAAACACGTCCACAGAAGTGCCAGAAAAAGCACAGACCCTCTCAGGTTGGTAAGTAACACTCCACTGCTGACAACACACACCTACAACAGACAACACACATATCACTTTGTCATCAGCAAAGATTCTAGCGCGTAGCATCAGTGTCACTTCCGCAGTTCAAGCTCTCTTGTCCTGTGCTTGCACATCTCAAAGCTAACACTGCCTGTCTAGCTTTCCTGTTGTTTTCCGATCAAATTTGACCAAAATCACATTTTTTCCCTCTCAAAAATGAACCTAATCTAATTGGATGGTCATGGGGCTCCATGAATGTTCATACATGCTATCTGAACACATAACACAAATTTGAATCATTTTCATAACCTGTGGTGTTCCAGTAATGACCATCCAAATGACCGTACTATAAGAAAAAGACCACAGTAAATGTATAAAAATTTCAGGCACATACAGTCTTACCTACAGATCAGATGGACAGTGTATAGTATATATATACTATACACTATATGTCACTGTACACTATATGTCAATGGGGCATATATATATATATATATATATATATATATATATATATATATATATATATATATATATATATATATATATATGCCCCATTGACACAGTAATTCATGCTAAATAAATTACTATTATATTAGTTCTAGTGCATATACATGAACATACTTTTCAGAAAGTGACATTCCTGTATTAAAAATCCTTGTATATTCAAATTGGTTCTGTATAATTTTTTACTTTTCTGAAATAATGAATTTGGGGTTTTCATTAGCTGTAAGCCCCAATCATCAAAATTGGCAAAAATAATTATTTGAAATATTTCACTTTATGTTAAAGAATTGGTCCAATCACTGTGTGAAAATATATATATATATATGTAAGAAAAAAAAAAAAAAAAAGTTTTTGCATCTCAGCACTGCCACTTCAACAACAGACAAGTTAGCAAGCTTTCATCGGAGGCGGGATTGCAGTAAGAGAAAATGAATGTGATGAGTGTTTGACATACCT
The DNA here is from genome assembly GCA_015244755.2 of Tenualosa ilisha. Lineage (NCBI taxonomy): Eukaryota > Metazoa > Chordata > Actinopteri > Clupeiformes > Clupeidae > Tenualosa > Tenualosa ilisha. The sequence continues at coordinate 79,092 of PYXC01002331.1, read as the reverse complement.
TGTGTTGTGAACAGGACCGCCACAGACAGAGAAATCACATAAAACATTACCATCAACAGAAAACCCTGAAAGGTTTCATATTTTACTGGTTTTGTAGTCAGGTGGTTGACAACATCTGTTTCGCTAGCTAGTTTGTTATTTCTAAGGCAACAAGCAGAGATAAGAACAACAGAAGCATATAAACAAAGGGAGCTCTTCTTTAAACTCATGTAATTTCTCTTTGAATGAAGTAGTCTATCTATCTATCTATCTATCTATCTATCTATCTATCTATCTATCTATCTATCTATCTATCTATCTATCTATCTATCGATCTATGTATCTGTCTATCTGTCTATCTATCTACCTGTCTGTCTATCTATGACTTTAACTTTTCAAATAACCCTAATATTGATGTATGCACTGATGTTGACGTGGCCTCAGTTTCCATGACAAAGGTAAAGAATCTTACCATGTCTCCCCAGTGCTATCGCTCAGTCACTACTGTTGTTACTATTGCTCTGTCTTGGTGATCTGAGAGAGCATGTGGTCAACACTGCATAAATTACTGACGTCACTGATGAGCAGGTGAACTTGAGTTGACATCTTTATGCTACAACTAGTTTACTAATGATACCCTATGATATCTTAGGTTTATAATGACGCTCCCTTCTAAAACATTAACATTTTGCTCTTGCCCTGCTAATCTGATTAACTCCACGGTTGATATTGTTGTCATAATGTTTGGTCAAAGATGTGACCATCCCCCACTAAACTGCCTTTGAGCAGCTATGTTTGCCACTGCAGAGACACAGTTTCCTGTGTGCTGTGTGTTTCCTGAGTCTTCACAGAGCTCATACAAGCATGTTATAGGCCATGGGCCAAATAGGGCCATAGTGCACCATATAAGGCCAAAATGCACCACCTATCCACATATAGACTGATTTTAAAGATTTGTGAATCAAGCCTGAACCAAGCGTGTACACTCAAACAAACAGCTCTCTAAATGGGATTTAACATGCATTGAGACATGTCCCAACTTCCTTCATCCCATGGACTGTGCACAGTTTTGTAATGCATTTCAGTGAATTAAATGGCCCTGAAACACATTCATTGGACTGAAACAGTGCACCCCAAAATGTGTGTGTATGTGTGTGTATGTGTGTGCACGTATGTGTGTGCATGTATGTGTGTCTGCACATTAACATTGACTGAACTAATATAATGCAAGGCAGTTGCCCTCCAAGAATGGGTCCAATCACTGTGTGAAAATGTATATATATATATATATATTACAAAAAAAAAGAAGTTTTTTGCATCTCAGCACTGCCACTTCAACAACAGACAAGTTAGCAAGCTTTCATCGGAGGTGGGATTGCAGTAAGAGAAAATGAATGTGATGAGTGTTTGACGTACCTTGTGTTGTGGACAGGACCGTCACAGACAGAGAAATCACATAACTCATTACCATCAACAGAAAACCCTGAAAGGTTTCATATTTTACTGGTTTTGTAGTCAGGTGGTTGACAACATCTGTTTCGCTAGCTAGTTTGTTATTTCTATGGCAACAAGCTGAGATGACAACAACAGAAGCACATAAACAAAGGGAGCTCTTCTTTAAACTCATGTAATTTCCCTTTGAATGAAGTAGTCTATCTATCTATCAATCAATCTATCTATCTATCTATCTATCTATCTATCTATCTATCTATCTATCTATCTATCTATCTATCTATCTTTCTATCTATCTGTCTGTCTATCTATCTATCTATCTATCTATCTATCTATCTATCTATCTGTCTATCTATCTGTCTATCTATCTATCTATCTATCTATCTGTCTATCTATCTGTCTATCTATCTATCTATCTATCTATCTATCTATCTATCTATCTATCTATCTATCTATCTATTCTATCTATCTATGACTTTAACTTTCCAAATAACCCTAATATTGATGTATACATTGATGTTGACATGGCCTCAGTTTCCATGACAAATGTAAAGTATCTTACCATGTCTGCCCAGTGCTATCGCTCAGTCAACTATTGCTCTGTCTTGGTGATCTGAGAGAGTATGTGGTCAACACTGCATAAATTACTGACGTCACTGATGAGCAGGTGAACTTGAGTTGACATCTTTATGCTACAACTAGTTTACTAATGATACCCTATGATATCTTAGGTTTATAATGACGCTCCCTTCTAAAACATTAACATTTTGCTCTTGCCCTGCTAATCTGATTAACTCCACGGTTGATATTGTTGTCATAATGTTTGGTCAAAGATGTGACCATCCCCCACTAAACTGCCTTTGAGCAGCTATGTTTGCCACTGCAGAGACACAGTTTCCTGTGTGGTTAGGAGTCTTCACAGAGCTCATACAAGCATCCTATAGGCCATGGGCCAAATAGGGCCATAGTGCACCATATAAGGCCAAAATGCACCACCTATCCACATATAGACTGATTTTAAAGATTTGTGAATCAAGCCTGAACCAAGCGTGTACACTCAAACAAACAGCTCTCTAAATGGGATTTAACATGCATTGAGACATGTCCCAACTTCCTTCATCCCATGGACTGTGCACAGTTTTGTAATGCATTTCAGTGAATTAAATGGCCCTGAAACACATTCATTGGACTGAAACAGTGCACCCCAAAATGTGTGTGTATGTGTGTGTATGTGTGTGCACGTATGTGTGTGCATGTATGTGTGTCTGCACATTAACATTGACTGAACTAATATAATGCAAGGCAGTTGCCCTCCAAGAATGGGTCCAATCACTGTGTGAAAATGTATATATATATATATATTACAAAAAAAAAGAAGTTTTTTGCATCTCAGCACTGCCACTTCAACAACAGACAAGTTAGCAAGCTTTCATCGGAGGTGGGATTGCAGTAAGAGAAAATGAATGTGATGAGTGTTTGACGTACCTTGTGTTGTGGACAGGACCGTCACAGACAGAGAAATCACATAACTCATTACCATCAACAGAAAACCCTGAAAGGTTTCATATTTTACTGGTTTTGTAGTCAGGTGGTTGACAACATCTGTTTCGCTAGCTAGTTTGTTATTTCTATGGCAACAAGCTGAGATGACAACAACAGAAGCACATAAACAAAGGGAGCTCTTCTTTAAACTCATGTAATTTCCCTTTGAATGAAGTAGTCTATCTATCTATCAATCAATCAATCTATCTATCTATCTATCTATCTATTCTATCTATCTATCTATCTATCTATCTATCTTCTATCTATCTGTCTATCTATCTATCTATCTATCTATCTATCTATCTGTCTATCTATCTGTCTATCTATCTGTCTATCTATCTATCTATCTATCTATCTATCTATCTATCTATCTATGACTTTAACTTTCCAAATAACCCTAATATTGATGTATACATTGATGTTGACATGGCCTCAGTTTCCATGACAAATGTAAAGTATCTTACCATGTCTGCCCAGTGCTATCGCTCAGTCAACTATTGCTCTGTCTTGGTGATCTGAGAGAGCATGTGGTCAACACTGCATAAATTACTGACGTCACTGATGAGCAGGTGAACTTGAGTTGACATCCTTATGCTACAACTAGTTTACTAATGATACCATATGATATCTTATTTTTATAATGACACTCCCTTCTGAAACATTAACATTTTGCTCTTGCCCTGCTAATCTGATTAACTCCACGGTTGATATTGTTGTCATAATGTTTGGTCAAAGATGTGACCATCCCCCACCCTCCCCCATTAAACTGACTTTGAGCAGCTATGTTTGCCACTGCAGAGACACAGTTTCCTGTGTGCTGTGTGTTTCCTGAGTCTTCACAGAGCTCATACAAGCATGTTATAGGCCATGGGCCAAATAGGGCCATAGTGCACCCTGAAATGGTGCACCCCAAATGGCCCTGAAACACATTCATGGGACTGAAACAGTGCATCCCAAAATGTGTGTGTATGTGTGAGCATGTATGTGTGTGCATGTACGTGTGTCTGAACCAAACCATTGACAGAAATAAAATTATGCAAGGCAAGGGCTCTCCATATCTCAATTCTCTTATATGATCGTCCAGAGTTGAATGAACGTAATGTGAATGCTGTTCTTTGTTTTTTCTTTGATTTTTATTGTTTGACAGGAGTAAGTGTTTAGATGTGTGCATATTAAAACAGCACTTAAATAACTGAAGCTGCATTTAAGTTAGGCAGAGAGCTCTGTCATTTGAGACAAATTCAGACAAACCTCAGACAAACCGTTATGATCTGTTAAAGGGTGGTGAAAGGTCAGAGCCCTGTGGTCTTTGAGTGCTGTCAGTAGAATAAATACGAACGTATGAATGAATGAACGAATTAATGCATGAATGAATGAATGAATGAATGCACGAACGCATGAATGAATGAATGAACGAATAGCTGTCATGCTAGATGGGAGAATGATACAAAATGTCCCTGTGGGGACAGATGTTAATGATATTAAGTCTGCTGAAGTTTGCTGCCATGGGGTAACTTTGTGGCTTTCACAGGTACGTGTTGTGGTCAGTCTTTTTGTGGGATTTCATTTTACAATGTAATTTTCAATGCACAGTTTGACCACCAGGGGGAGTGCTCACCATATCAGGACCTCTAGTAGTCAGTAGCGCCCCTGCAGGATATGGTCCTCTATTGCTCATCTCCAGAGTGTTGGCATGAAACCAGAAACTAAATAAATACTGCATAAAATTAAAAGGTCTTTGATGTACAACCTTTGGGGCTCATTTCAAAATTATTATTATTAGAATAAAACAAAATAAAACAAGAGGATATAGCACTGTTAGAACGCTGCACATTAATGGATCTGCTGAGGTAGCAGATCTTAAATGTATAAAGCTCCATAGCAGCCGTGCCTAACATATAAAATAAATATCCATAACATTGACAATGTTAAAAAGATAATAGATCAGTGTGTCAGTAGTTTATGTATTTATTTAAGATTTTTTTTATTATTATTTTGACAATGCATCCATCACACAGTGCTCACCACATGATTGATTGACACAGGTCAAAGACTAATACAGCAGCACAGCACTGCAATGAAACCTCTCTCTTTATCTCTCTCTCTCTCTTTCCCTCTCTCTGTCTTCTCTTTCTTCTTCCTTCAGTTTAAATGTGTGTACGCATGGGTCAGAGCTTGTAGAGAGGGGAGCACATTTTTCTCGTCAATGTCACCTTTTATGAAACCCAAGGTGTCTGCAAGGTGGCGAATGCATTCTTTTGGGGGTATGCACCATTTATAAATGAACCCCCTCGAGTGGTTTACAGTACAATTTTGTATTAGCAACTCAAGTTTCTCTTATCGACTGTCATGTCAGTAATGCTATGTAGAATCCTGGAAAGCTGTAGTAGTCACATGACGAAATCAATGTCATGGATTGGTTGGATATTTTTTGCACTATCACAACAGAGAATGTTGAAATGTTGTTGTTGAAAGCATTACAACTTTTTGTCAATTCTGTATCTCTATATTTTAAGTGTTGCGCATGAATACATGTAGGTGAATTGAGCTAAACAAAGTGTAAGGTAATGGAGCTGATTATGTCAATGAAGAGCAAAAACCATAGCAATGTAATATATTTTGAGTTTATTTACAAAATTTTAATCAACGTTAAAATAAACATATCAACTTGATGCTAAAACTATATATCAAACAGACTGATTGATAAAGGTTAAGTATATATCATGTCAGCCACACCAAAACAATGTATGAGCTTTAAAATATGAAATAAAACAAACACATTCAAAATATATCAGCTCATTTGACGAAAGTTTCAATATGTATACATATACATATATATATGTTTACATTATCTCAATACTTATGTATGTGTCTATTACATTCTTTGAAAGGATATAAGCCCAAAATTGCTGTGTAGACATCTGTCACTGTGTTACGTTGGCAGTATATATGTTACTCTATAGGTGTACATTTTACACAGTTTTCTGTTTTTATGCTTGTCTAAATTTTGTACTCCTATAGAGTAACATATACACTGAACAATTTGCTGTGTATCGGTCTATCTGTGAAATTTGCCAGTCATCATTAACAGTCAAATAGTTCCAAACAGAACACACTCATTAAACTAATTCCATAAATAGGTTCTATTCCATCTGTCAGAAAAGAATGTCAGCTATACACTCTGGTTCCACATAGACTGTTGCATAGACATTACTCTATGACTAGTGCATTTAATAATAGTACAAATAATGCATTTTGCAATTTATAGGACATAATAATACAATGACAAGACAAACAACCCATTCAGTTGTTCAGGGGAAACTGGACAGATTTTTGGTTACAGTCCTGTAATACGTCATTGCTTAATAAATCAGTCAATCAATCAATCCGTTTTATCAGTGGGAGTTGTGCACCTGCTAAATGTGTCTAGGCTGAACAGTGCTGTAGACAGAGTCCACCTCTGGCTGAACGGGGAACTACAAGAGAGAGAGAGAGAGAGAGAGAGAGAGAGAGAGAGAGAGAGAGAGAGAGAAAACACAACAGGAGATCAATCAAAATTAACATTTTTATTTTTGAATTAGACATTTGCCCATTGCACATTGCTCTTTGAACACAAGGGCACATTCATATTTGTTGTTTATTAGGAGAATGAATCTACAAGCTGAAACTGAAGTGATCACAAACATCAAACATCATCTCCTGTATCTAATTGTAATGTCTGACACACATTCTCACCCCCTGGTTTTTGCCGCTTTCTTGAACTTGACACTGGCATACTGGACATCATCCCCCTGAGCTCCTGCAGTCTGTCTGGAGCCATGGGACTGGACGCTGAAATGGAGAACATCATTCTGATCATTCCGCTCTCCTTCTGCAGTCTGTCTTTTGTGCTTTGTCTGGACACTGGTATACTGGACATCATCCTCTGCTCCTCCTGCAGTCTGTCTTTTGTACTTTGGCTGGACATTGGCATACTGGGCATCATCCTCTGCTCCTCCTGCAGTCTGTCTGGAGTCGTTGGGTTGGAGGGTGGAGTACTGAACATCATCATCCTCCTCCGCTCTTCTCTGATCCGTGGCAGTGAAGTACTGATGGTCCTGTGCAGACAGATAAAGTCAGAGTTATAGTGTACACACACTTGGTCGACCAATGAGAGTCTGGGATCCACGTTCGTGCAGTATGCGTAGCTCCGATATTGGCGGACCACTGCTGGTTTGTTTATGAGCGTTTTAAGATGCTGAATCAGCAACCGAGCCATTGGTGGTAGCAGCTGTCAGTTGGTACTATGGTCATTACTGTGAAATCAGGCTGGGGTGCACAAGCTACTATGACACTGATGCAAGATGGACTGATGCAAGATAGACTGAACACTTAGACAAATTACCTGCTCCTCTGGTGTCTTTCTGCTTTTCATTTGCCTGAGAGACATAATGGAAAACCACATGTGAAAATATAAACTATATGTGTGTGTGTGTGGAAAGTAGATAATGCTAAGTTAAATTAATAAATAATACAATAAATAGTATACAATAAATGAGATGAGTAGAATAATTAAGTGTACTGATACTTTGAGGTTCATGTTGGGGGGTTGTTTACATGATGGTAAATATATGTCAAATACTAATTATATCAAAATACTATTTATATCAGACAGTGTATTTGATAATTCCACCATGTTCGTAGATGTATGTGTTTGGATAGATCGCCACAAGAGACTATATTGGAGACTATATTGGTGGGAAAGTGTGTCTGTGTTTTAGGAGAATTTCGTAAATAGAAGTTTTAAGTGCTTTGAGAACATAGACAAAAAGTTCCGGAGAGCTAAGCTGCATGATGGCTTGAGGTAAGGAAATGTGTGCATTCACGATCGCAGCCCATCGGCCGGAAAAGTGAAAGTAAACTAACACTCATCGCATACAGGCTGCATAACTTAACTTTATGTGAGAAGTTGCTGAACTACATTTTAGCACACATGTTAATGTTATAACGAGCTTTATTTTCCATGCTGGTCACCCATGAAAATCTGCTTTGTTCCTTACCAAGGTGAGCCGAGGTCACTGTTGTTTAAATACCCAGCATTAACGGCGAGGTATCGCAATAAAATGTGATTGCGTCAACACAGTATTAAACACACAGTGGTGTGTTTTTCTGAACCTTGTTTATCTCAGTCCCACTGACTTACCTCATCCATACAAGCACACACAGCATACACACAGCTCCACAGACAGAGAGTGCAACCACACCAATCATTACAGGGTTCAATGCAGGACTCTGCTCTCCTATAGGAATAAATACGAACAAGTTAGTATAAAACTCTGCTCTCCACTAAGGAGTTAATATGAAAGGAAGGAGAGAAATCCCAAGTTGACGCAGTAAAGAGAGACTGAGATTCACTGATACCTTTAACCGTGAGAGATACTTCAATAGATTTCTGTGATGCAAGTCTATTTTTGGCCTCACAGTAGTACTGTCCTCCATCCTCGGATCTGATGTTAGTGATGTTGTACTGCTGTCCTGATCCTACTGGAGTGGACTCATTCACCTTAAACCAGGTGTAGTTCTCCACTGGTGGGTGGGCATCACTGTTGCAGGTCAGAGTCACTCTGCTTCCCTCAGTTATCAGCCCAGGAGGATTAATCACAACCTCTGGAGTCCTAGGAGGGTCTAAGAAAAAAAAATGTAATTTTAAAATGGTAAATGGTGGGACTGTTTCGCTCATGACTTATTTATAATAAATAAATAAATAAACAAATAACTGAGAACTTACATGCGACATCTAGTTCTTTCTCAAGAGAGATGCTGTAGCCCTGGGTATTTATTGGCCTGACAGGTGTACTTTCCACTGTCCCCAGAACGGATGTTGCTGAAGGTCAATATCTTTTTGCTGCTCTGCTGTGTGACTCTGTCACGTCCCTTGTACCAGTTGTATGTGTGGACTGGTGGGTTGCCATCAGTGCTGCAGATAAGAGTCACTCTGCTTCCTTCAGTTATCTGCCCAGGAGGATCAATCATAACTTTTGGAGTCCTTGGAGGATCTAACCACAAAACAATAACCAAGCTGACTCATGTCAAATTTAAAATAATTCAATAGTCTTATATACTTGATAAAGTAAGTAGTTGACAACATACACTTATCCGTTTTAACATATTTTATGTCATAAATCCAATTTTGAATCATAAAAATGTATATGAATCATATATATTACATGTGATAAACTCAGTGTAACATCCTGTAAGGAAGTAAATACAGACACACTCACAGTAAACCTGCAGCTTCACAAGAGCTGAACTCCACTGACCACATCCATCACTTATCTGACAGTAATATTCTCCACTGTCTGTAGATCTTATGGAATAGAAAGTGTGTGTACTCCGTGTGCTTGGTTCCAAAGCTGTATAGCTACCAATCTTAGACCAGCTGTATCTCAACACAGGTGGATAGTTTCTGCTGTTGCAGGTCAGAGTCACTTGGGTTCCTTCCAGTATGTCTCCAGGGGGAATGATGGACACTGAAGGTACCTGTTGGGAATCTAATGGACAAGAAGAGTCACTAAGAAGAGATATTTGACCGAAATACAACAATAATCTGTGTCTCTTGTGGGGGATCGTTTGGATCTTTTGGACAGTATAGGTCACTAATAAGCACACACACACACACACACACACACACACACACAATTATGAACCTTGGCAAACAAGAACAATTAAATGTTATTGCCCATTACCTCTGACATATAGTTGAACCCCAGGTGTGCCAATCCACCTCTCTCCTGCAGTGCCTGTTATTATCCTGCAGTAATAGTGACCAGCATCTGAAGCAGTCAATTGGTTTATATGCAGATGGCGTTCATTAGTTCCATACCAGTGCACTGTGGTTCTGCTACTATAGTTTGGGTCGTATGTAAGATCACGAGGATCCTCTTTGTTCTCGTTTGTCCAGTAAGCCTGATACAACGCCAGCCCGCTGGGGTAGGTGTAAGAGCAGGACATCTCCACTGAACCCCCCACAAAACCACAGACCCTCTGAGATCGGTAAGTGACACTCCACTGCTGACCACACACACCTACCAGAGAAAACACACACGGTGCACCACCGACAAACATCAGTAAAGGACTCAGTAACAGGAGAAATGCAAATACTTGCAGAGTAGGCATTATTTTTCTGTACATACTGTATATCATGTTGGTCAAGTATAAAAATACTGGCAACACTTTCTATTAAAGCATTATAAACACATTCTTAAAGGGTTATAATTCCAGTACTACTGATTTATAACTTCAAGTTGTAAAAGCTTATATGATAACATTACATGTCTTATGAGTACAGTAATGAGAATGTATTCAGTTATGAGTACAAATGCCATTAGTTATAAATCATAATGAATCATTATATCATTTTAATCATTTATGATGTAGCCCCCCCCTCTCCCCCTCCCCCCACACACACACATACACACACACTCCCCCAAATACACAAACACATTTCTGTTAACTTTTCACACATCACTACTTCTCAGAGGAGCTGAACTTCTACATAGAAAGAGAGAAGTTTTCTCTTTGGCCTCAACTTATGCTTGCACAGTAAGAATGGCAAGTGCATTTTGTAATATTATCTAAAAGTAGGGCAGTCCCCGTACAAACAGTGTATTCCAGGAAACTGGTGGCACAAGCACATGTGTGCAGGTAGGTCCATGTGAAGCCTGTGATGATATGGGCTGGATTCAGGCCCCTGTGGTTAGAAGAGGCACATGAAGGCCACAAAGACGAGCTTTAAAAAGCAGCGAGAGCTGCAGGTGACCATGTCTGGGTTTTAGGTAAAGAAACGTTGTTGTGTTTTAAGATGTACTGCAGAGGCTGGCCGCTGGTGTCTTTGTTGGGAAATGTAAAGTGCACACAAACCACAGAGGCTCCAGAGAGCGTGTGTGTGTGATAGAAGTGAAGTTTTTTAAGGCTAATGTTAATTGTCATAGTTGACGTCCAGAAACTTCAGGCAACAGCATTTGTTTTAAATTTAAACTTTAACAGACCGCTTACTCACGTGGGTGTGACAGTATCGATACACCGCAAGATCTGCAAACTTAAAACAATGTTCTAATGAGACAGAAAAGCATTGAGTGTTTGACTCACCGCTGGCTGTGAACAGAGTCACCATAGACAGACAGGTCACACAGTTCTTTACCATCAGCAACAGTCCCTGAATGTTTCGGAACCAACATGAAAACAGAAACTAATTTAAGGTCATGTAGCATTCTGGTTTTGCCTGAATCTGCCACTTCTGTAAAACAACACTAAACTTAACAGTACAATACTTCCAATTATTTTACAAATGCATTGTTTAATATTTATGACACAAGGGTCTTCAAATTCTAACATTAAGTTCTTACCATGTTTTGCTGCTCCTGAACACTACTGGTTGTTGCTATACCAGTGAGGTCTGGAGAATGAAATGCAGAACTATTTGTTGTACTAGTCTGTACTGCTACAAATGAATCAGGAAGGAAATGCTAACCAGAGAGGGTATTTTTGACTTCTTGATTTGTCCTTTGCCTGCTCTGTGGTCTTCTTCATTTATTTCCTGTTAATACAAGAGCACTACCAAACATTCAACATTAACATTCAACATTACCAAAATGCAGTAGCGGTTTTAGGCACGGGTGAACAGGGCAGCTGCCCGGGGCGCCATTTTGAAGGGGGCGGCACGAGTGCTTAAAAAAAAAACTATCTCTGAATATCTATCATATAAATGTGTGGGCAATTGGCACATTGGCGCCCCCTAACTGCAGGCATCCTTGCTTGCTGAGAAGGTGCCATACACAGATTCTGTGTGTGAGATGGGCAAAGGGAAGAGGGCGCACGGGGAAAGTTCACCTCTGGGTTGCAAATGCAACACAACGCCAAGGGGGGAACGGGGATCCACTGTATAGAGCAATACGCTAATGGAATTAGTGGGCTAAAGTCACTGTTGTTCTTTGGTGTTGTTTTTATATTATATTTATATCTATTTATATTACTTATAATTCATTTTGCCACTTTTATAGATATAAAGAGTTTTTTTTTTTTTTTTTTTTTTTTCGTTGTATGTATTGTTAGTTATGCTTAAGTTTTCGAAATTGCCAATATATTTTTTTTCCGCAGCTCTCACTTATGTTTTCACCCTTTCCGCTATTTTTCGTCTTTCTTTTCACCTTTTGTGACTAGCATTGTGCTGGATCATACTTCTTAATTAGCTGTTACTTTTTGGTTAGTTTCTAGTCAGTCACTAACAGTTTGGAAAGTTTAGATTAATTTGGCAATTTTACGGAGCGCTTCTATTAAGATAATGCGCTCCGACCGATCTGTCTGCCTGGAGACCAAGCTCTAGCTCCACCACGTGCCTCCATCTGCGGAGCTACAACGTCTTCTTTTGCTGTGTGTGGCCGAGACGGAGGGGAGGGTAACTGGAGCTGAGGCTGTGTAGCTGGTGTGTCGTGGAGGAGTGGTGAAGAGGATCGTTCACTCGTGCCTCTAGTGGGGCCATGTGCCTGCTGAAGGCAGCGTTCTGCTGGCCAGGTTTGGAGGAAGGCGGCCCTGCCTACCAATCATTCTGTGTGTGCGATGGTCTCTGTTCTCACATGGGTGGGCCAAGTGATGCCGTCTCCATAATCACCCTGACTGAAGACGATAGCCTATCCCATGCATGTCACTCCTTCGTCCCGACTTTAAAGCAGCCACGGTCTATGGAAGGTGCTACAAACTCACAAACCACGTCTGGGTCTATAGACTTACATGGATCCTGATCCCATATGGACTAATGCATATTTATTTGATTTTGCTAATACTGTATCTTTTTTCTCTTTTATTGAGCTAATACTCTAATAAATACAATTTCACTCATGTCTTACATTAGTATTTCAATGTATGTGACAAATAAACTATAATGACAAATAAACTATAATAACCTTGATCATTGATCTTTGACATGATTTCATAAGAACATAGACTTTAGGCCAAACACTAATGCAGCGCAGCACTGTAATGGTAAAACTAATCCTAGTCAATGGGTCTCGCTATCATTTAGCAAAACATTAAATAACTAGATGTACCGCATAGCGATACATGGTATGACCGCCGCAATGTATTGAAATGTGAGAACTGTTGGCATGACAAGTGTGTGGTAGAACAGTGTTGTGAGGTGGGAATTAGATTGGAAACTATGTCTTGGAAGTGGGTATGGATGTGTTTTTTGAATGAATGAGATTGTGTGTGATTTTGTAGTGTGTAGGAGTGATTTATGAAAGGGTAGGTGTTGTCATAGTATGTATGTAGCCTACATGTGTTAATTTGAACTCTTGCCACTTGGTGTTTGTGTAGAGATGGTAGTCATAAGATTGTCTTGTATGGAGTATTATATAAAAAAATTCTCTTGTGAAAGTTGTGTGTAGAAGTGAATGTATGTTGTTGTTTGACGGAGCAAAGTGATGAGCAGACACAGGTTACATTTTGTTTGGTAGGTCTTGTGCAAGAACTGGGATGGAAGGAGGCTGGTACATTGGGATAAGGATGGTTGTGTGAAACACCAGGAGTGCATGGAGGATGTTTATAGTAGTTGATCATGGTAGAATGTTCAATGATAAAGGTTTTGTTTGTGGGTGTGTGTTTGGTGAATATTGTGAAATAAAAGTGTAATAAAAGAGCAGTGTGAATTTTGTATAAGGTAGTGGCTTTGGTGATGATAAAGGAAGGATGATATTGTTCATAGTGGGACAGTTCATAAGATGAGATTCACATTAACGGCCTATGACGAGTTCGTTCAGATTCGTTTTCGCAATGTTCAAATTTCATGTAAATTGTTTTCCTTGGAAGTGGGCGTCGACCAGTGTTTTCCATGCGTGAGGTTCAATAGATTTCACGATAAAAAAACAATTGCTGTAAACATTAGCATTCTCTAGATAATAGGCAAAATGACATTTTCTGCAATTACAGCGCCACCTATGGTCCAAATTTCATGGCTTGTGCTGTGGTTTTAGAAGTCTTTAGGGTGATCGTGCATGACATATTTTGCGCAGTTCCCAGCTTCTCGGTCCAAGATTTTGCCAACTCAAAATCCCAATTTTTGCATTTACCCATATCAGTAGGTGGCGCTATGCTTCAAGTGAGTGTTTATGGGCTGGGTCGATATGTCTCTGTAACACCGACATATTACAAAAATTTGGTGTTGTTGGGTGAAAGGTTCATCAAGTTATTCAGCGAAAACTTTTGCCGGTCTCCCCCTCTTTGACGGACACTGGCACAGTGGGGGGGGGGCGGCCCTTGGGGGCCAAAAGCTCATATTCGCTCACAAACTTCTAGGGCTACATGCCTACAAACATTCATCTCCCCCTGAGCTTCAGTGTCCCGGGAATCGTTGACGGAAGATCGGTGAAAAAAAAAAAAAGAAGTCATAATAAAGCACACATGTCCAGCATATGTTAAAACATTAACATGTATTAACATGTATTAAGCACTTGTTAAACAAAAACAGATTCTTGTTCCACTGAAGTAAGTTTGAGTGGTGTGTCTCTTGACTGTATGCAAGTGGGCAGAATATTACTATAGGCAACAGTTTGATCACAGCTTCATACTGATGTTGATGGGAGAGAGCTCACCCTCGGGCTGGATAGGGGAACTACAAGAGAAAACAACTCCAAGGTAATCATCATCAATGATGAGAAACACACTAGTATTACAGAAATCAAGGTGAGACCGGGCTGCATGACACAGTGTTAGACTTTATACCAAAATCTTCAAGACAGAATCACCTAGAGGCTGCCTAGAGCATCCCCCTGAGCTTCTGCAGCCTGACTGGAGTCACACTGCTGAATGGTGGAGTACTGACCATCACCCTCTGCTCCTCTTCTGCTCTGGATATTAGTATTGGAGAGCTGGAGGTTCTAGGAGAGCATGTGAGGTCATAGTTAGACACTATGACAGGAACAGGAAGGATAGAACATGACACTGGATGGAGATGGAAGAACCTTCACCTGTTCCTCTTGTTTCTGATTCCTTTTCTTTGTCCTGCGAAGCAAGATATGAAAAGACAAAATAAAAAACAAAACACACATAAGAGAGTCCCAACATTTATTTAAATATTTAGTGCTGCAGTGACTCACCTGACCCAGAGAAGCACACAGTTCAGAGCCACTAGTCCACAGATGAAGACGGTAACCACAGCACTCACTGCAGAGCTCTGGCCTCCTGTAAGAACCACATGCCAGATGGGGAATGAGCCAAGACACCATCCTGTAGCAGTCCTGCCATCTTTTGGTGAGAATGTACAATGTTGTTGCTGTTTAAAAAAAAAAAAAAAAAAAAAAAAAAAACCTGGCTGTAGGGGGAGCTCCAGAGATAAAATAAGAATCACAGTCTTGCCTGGTATGCCTTTAACTGTGATGGATACAGCAGATGAGCTCTGAGATCCATGTTAATTACTAGCCTCACAGTACTACAGTCCTCCATCCTCAGATTGGGTGTTAGAGGTGAAGTACTGCTGTCCTGAACCTATGGTTGTGGATATACCCACCTTACACCAGGTGGAGCTTGTCGAGGCGGTGGTACCGTAGTGGTTAAGGAACCTGGCTAGCGTGCAAGTAGCCTGAAAAGTTGTGGGTTCGAATCTGCTACTGCTGTGCACTTGAGCAAGGCACTTAACCCTAAGTTGCTCTAGGGGAGACTGGCCCAGAACAAGTGATAGTTGACAGATTGTAAGTCGCTTTGGATAAAAGTGTCTGCTAAATGCGTAAATGTCATATTTGGGTTAGTATCACTACTGCAAGTCATAGACATGCTATTCCCTTTGGCAACCACAAGAGGGGAGTCAGTCAACATGGTTGTATTTGTCGGGGGATTTGCAAAAAGAGGAACATGTCAATCATCCATATGAATAGACTTTATGCTCCAGCTAAGGTGAAACTGAATGGAAAACCAGATTTATATTTTTATTTATGTTTTATAACTATTATGTATAATTTTTAAAAGTGTGATTACAAAATATTGAGTATTCATTTTCAATCCATCTTTAAAGTTGAATCTAATATATTTGTCAACTGTGCAAAATGGTTGATTTCACTGTTTCTTTTTGTCACTGTTCCACTCATTGATATTTAATACACATACACACACACACACACAGGTTCGATGGTGTTAGGGCTCAGGCTCTGGTAAACATCAGATTGGGTTGTGTTGGGGTTCAGGCTCTAATAGACAGCAACGTTTGTGGTGTTGGGGTTCAGAATCTCGCAGACTGAACTGATCTGGTTGCTGTCAGCATCCCCAGTTTTACCACTGTTAGCATAATGACTATTATTATTTACTGTTAGCATAATGACTATTATTATTATACTATTATTTATATTTATGTAGAACAGTCTTCTGTTTACAAACCACACCACTAGCCACAGTGCTCTGCTAAAAGCCATGCCCTGTCTAGCGTGTTTGTTTTAGGTCACCTGTATTTTGACCTGCCAATTGTTTACAACTGTGTTGTAATGTATGTACATATGTGTAGAGTGTGCACGCGTGTGTGTGTAGTTGTGTGTGGGAGTGCGTGTGTGAGTGGGTGAGTGAATCTGTGTAGTCCCGCAATAGTGTATGTAGGCACTATTACGTATCTGTCTTGTCCATACTGTGTTTTAACAGTTACGTGTATCACCAATTGTTCCTGGTGAAACGTTGTCTCGTCTCACTATGTACTGTGTATATGGCTGAAACGACAATAAAAACCTACTTGACTTGACTTGACTTGACTTGACTGTTAGCATCCTGAAGATAACAGAAATGCATCATTAGCACAGACATACCCCTTTGTATTACCATGTGAAGCACATATTACTCCACCCAATTGTTGTTTTTGCTCACCTCTTCTTCTATGTCTCCGCAGCTTTTTTCCTTTGTTTGCTTGAACAACAAAAGAAAACAAACTCTTCTCAGTACAAAACTCAGTCATGGAGTCATAAGTGTTCAGTACTTTATTTTCAGTCACATTCACTCAGCCAATAGACCACAGACAAGAGACCTACAGCTCCACAGACAGAGATTGTTATTATCGCAACAATCAGTATAGGACTCTGTTTACCTGCTAATAATTGTGACAAGAGGGATGTTAGAATGGGGAGAATATATATTTATACACTGGTACCATCACAGTAACAAATGATGATCACAGTTTAAATTCTAAGTTAAAGTTAGAAAAAGGTAAAATCCCCAGCTGTACCATATGATATAAATGGAAGTCTCACACAAACTGTCTCTGTCTTGGTGTGTGTGTGTGTGTGTGTGTGTGTGAGAGAGAGAGAGAGAGAGAGAGAGAGGGTGGAATTGGTATCCAAATCATATGCGGAGTCCCTGGTTCAAATTTGACCATTACCCATCATTCCCCTCTTTCCACATCATTGACTACAGTTACATGCAGAGAATATTCTTGTTTTAAACGCAATACTGAGAGTATTTGGTTTGGGAGTCATGTAAATTCCTCATTCGGATTGTCATCTTATGAATTTGCCCGTATTCCATTTTCTAAAAACCTGAATAAACCCCCTGATTTATGCCTGAATTAAATGGAATTCAGGGTCACATATAAACCTCATTTGGAAACTGCTCCTTACCAGAGCGTTTTTTCGCATGTGCACATGTTCAATTGGCATGATGCTGCCAATAGAATACTAATCAACGTAGGCTATGTTGATAATCTAACCAGAATATAACGGCTGATATGTAAATGAGAACATTCCTGTGGCACAGTACTCTTCCATACATGTAAACAGATTATTTAGATTCTTGCCGTAACCAGATTATTGCCCTTATTCCGAATTCACTTTGCATGTAGGCGTAGACATTGACTGTAGAATTTTTTTGCAATAATCCAGCAAATGTGATGCATTTCTTACATGACAGCGAAATGAACAAAGATTTATATTTATTTATTTATTTATTTATTTATTTAACTTTATACCTATATGAAATACAACATACTGTTGTTTGTCTATTGTAGAAACCTGTTATGAAGGTCACTAATAGAATCTTGAAACAAGGTTTGATCATTTAATGTATTTAAAGGTCTTTGTTTGTGAACTATAAAGTCGTTTTACATGTATTTATTATGGAACACAGACTCAAGCCACTGGGATGAGAGAAAAAGGCAGTTTACTTGGGGATTTGAACACAAGTACAAGGACAGGTAGACAGAGCCAAGACGACAACGTAGTTTATAAGCAAAACAGTAATGGCTATCACTAATCAGGATTAAAGAATATATATTCCTGATCACGATCTTTCCTCCTTACTTCCTTGTCTTTCTTTCTATGATTACAAAGAATAGTATCCAGTCAGAGTGCATAAATCAAGGGTCACACTGAGGAAATGAAAGTCTGAAAAATGGAAACTGTTGGCCACTATGCCAGTGTCTGCAAGTACCATAATTTTCCAACTACTCACACTGCATTTTATATTCCCATTGGTAGAATGAGCTTAGGGCAAGCACCATGCAAGAATGTATTTCTTTATTTGCATCCTCTTTTGGATTGACCTCTTTTGGATCCCTGGACCCTTGAGAATATACATTGCATGTATAGATTGGGTATATTATATTAGTATTACACATTGCATCTTATATTTATTGTTGTAAAATATCAGTGGGAATAATTTACAGCAAAATAAAGTGCTTTACTAGAAACTGCAACATTAAAATATGAAATTGCTACTCAGTAAAAGCACATGAAAGAATCAGAAGCAAATTAGATAAAACATGTTAAATGGATAAAGCATATTTTTTTAGATGTATTTCTAAAAGACAGAAAAAGATGTTGTTTCAGATGCATTAGATGCATTTTAGATGGCATTTACATGTAGGGTTTGATAGACTGCATCAGGTTGGGTGGTGTTGGGGTTCATGCTCTGGTAAACATCAGGTTGGATGGTGTTGGGGTTCAGGCTCTGGTAAACTGCATCAGGTTGACTGGCATCCTTGTTTCCACTCTGGGCAACATTTACATAATCCCTGGTTTCCTAAATTGACAGATACACATCACTTATAGACATGACCAAATATGTTATGATACAAACAAACCTACAGAAATGCCCCACTCCCAAACTTCCCACCACACTGCACCCATTCAATCACCTGCCACGCCCACCTTGCACTTATTCAGTCATCATAGCACCTGTCTCTAATTACTCAGTCACTGTCTTGACCTGCTCCTTGTTATCTGCCTCAGTATATTAACTCACAGTTTCCGGTCAGTCTTTGTCAGGTCGTCTTGAAGCTCATGGTGATTTAGACCTGCAACTTTGTTACTCTGACTTCTCGTTATTGACCTGGACAGACCTGGCTACCCCTGTTCTTCTGCCCCGGTAATCCTGACCTGCTGCCTGAGTTTATCCTGTATGTTTCCTGCCCTGTCACCTCCACGAGGGTGTACCTGTTGTTCCCGTCGACAACCTGTGTCTGCTGCATTACCCAGCTCCTGGTGGGAACTACACAATCTGCAATCTGCCTCCTGCTCTCTTCCTTGTGAGAACAAATCATCAGCGCCGTCCCCTACCCTTCTCTCATTTCTCCAGTCAGTCGCTCTCTCACACAGTTCAGTGTATCCTTCAACCTTGTTCAACAAATATCACTGTGCTGTTCAGTAACTACCGCCCTCCGTGGTTTTCACTGCTCCCTATTCCAGCAGCTCTCCTCCCAGCCCTATCCCCCGCCTCATCTGGGTTTCTCTGCTGGTTCATCAGGCTCCGGTTGCGTCCCAGAGTCCAGCAACTCACCTCTGACTGAGCTGCCGCCTGCCTGGTCCACTACACCGCCCCCCCATTCCCCTGTTTCTGAACTCATTAACTGTTTGTGTTTGCAAAGTATTGCACTTGGGTCGTCTGTATTACTCCATTACAAGAAAGATTGTGATGTGCACATTGAACAAATACTATCTACATCACCATTCTTACCTGTCCCTGTATTGTCTGTGTCATTACTTCCTTGCATCTCCTCCTTTAAAAAAATGACAAAATATTCCTTCTTTTAGTTATTTTGCAAGACCTCATTCAATATATGAATCCACTCTTAACATAGCTACAGTAAATAAATACAAAATATAATACAACATATTTGTGATATGTATGGTGTGCATTTCTCTCAATCACATTTACTCACCTCGCCATGACAACCACACAAAGGAGACCTACGGCTCCACAGGCAGAGACTGCTATTATCACTGCAGTCACTAGAGGGCGCTGCTCCCCTGCAGGACTCTGCTCTCCTATAAGAGTCAATGCAGATGATGTGAGGATAAGGATCACATGTTTCTCAATGGAGAGAGATGTAGGGGCACTGATACCTTCATCTGTTATTGACAAAGCAGTAGACTTTTGTGAACCAAATCTATTGCTGGCCTCACAGTAGTACTGTCCTCCATCCTCGGATCTGATGTTAGTGATGTTGTACTGCTGTCCTGATCCTACTGGAGTGGACTCATTCACCTTAAACCAGGTGTATTTCTCCACTGGTGGGTGGGCATCACTGCTGCAGGTCAGAGTCACTCTGCTTCCCTCAGTTATCGGCCCAGGAGGATTAATCACAACCTCTGGAGTCCTAGGAGGGTCTAAGAAAAAAATGTAATTTTAAAATGGTAAATGGTGGGACTGTTTCGCTCATGACTTATTTATAATAAATAAATAAATAAATCACTGAGAACTTACATGCGACATCTAGTTCTTTCTCAAGAGAGATGCTGTTGCCCTGGGTGCTAATGGCCTGACAGGTGTACTTTCCACTGTCCCCAGAACGGATGTCACTGAAGGTCAATGTCTGTTTGCTGTTCTGCTGTGTGACTCTGTCACGTCCCTTGTACCAGTCGTATGTGTGAGCTGGTGGGTCAGCATCAGTGCTGCAGGTCAGAGTCACTCTGCTTCCCTCAGCTATTTCACCAGATGGTTCAACTCCAATTTTTGTGTTTCTTGGTGGATCTATAGTGAACATGAAAAAATGTTGAACGTGAAAGTATAATTTGTTGATGTTAGCATGGTGTTAGCCTTATTTAATTCAGTTCAGACACTGGCATTAAACTCACAGGCAACATTCAGGTCTACATCTGGAGATCTGTTGTGACCATGGTCATTAGATGCCTCACAGCAGTATTTGCCTCTGTCCTGAATGTGGATGTTAGTGAAGACTAACACCTGTTCTTTTTTCAGGGAATAACTACTGCCTCTCTTGTACCAGTTGTATGTGTGGGCTGGTGGGTTGCCATCAGTGCTGCAGATAAGAGTCACTCTGCTTCCCTCAGTTATCTGCCCAGGAGGATCAATCATAACTTTTGGAGTCCTTGGAGGATCTAACCACAAAACAATAACCAAGCTGACTCATGTCAAATTTAAAATAATTTAATAGTCCTTGATGAAGTAAGTAGTTGACAACATACACTTATCCGTTTTTACGTATTTTATATTTCATAAATCAAATTTTGAATAATACAAATTAATATGAATCATATATATTATATGTGATAAACTCAGTGTAACATACTGTAAATAAGTAAAAACAGACACACTCACAGTAAACCTGCAGCTTCACTAGAGCTGAATTCCATTGGCATATTGCATCAGTTATCTGACAGTAATATTCTCCACCGTCTGTAGATCTGATGGGATAGAAAGTGAGTGTACTCTGTGTGCTTGGTTCCAAAGCTGTATAGCTACCAATCTTATACCAGTAACTCAACCCAGGTGGATAGTTTCTGCTGTTGCAGGTCAGAGTCACTTGGGTTCCTTCCAGTATGTCTCCAGGGGGAATGATGGACACTGAAGGTACCTGCTGGGAATCTAATGGACAAGAAGAGTCACTAAGAAGAGATATTTGACCGAAATACAACAATAATCTGTGTCTCTTGTGGGGGATCGTTTGGATCTTTTGGACAGTATAGGTCACTAATAAGCACACACACACACACACACACACACACACACAATTATGAACCTTGGCAAACATGAACAATTAAATGTTATTGCCCTTTACCTCTGACATATAGTTGAACCCCAGGTGTGCCAATCCACCTCTCTCCTGCAGTGCCTGTTATTATCCTGCAGTAATAGTGACCAGCATCTGAAGCAGTCAATTGGTTTATATGCAGACGGCGTTCATTAGTTCCATACCAGTGCACTGTGGTTCTGCTACTATAGTTTGGGTCGTATGTAAGATCACGAGGATCCTCTTTGTTCTCGTTTGTCCAGTAAGCCTGATACAACGCCAGCCCGCTGGGGTAGGTGTAAGAGCAGGACATCTCCACTGAACCCCCCACAAAACCACAGACCCTCTGAGATCGGTAAGTGACACTCCACTGCTGACCACACACACCTACCAGAGAAAACACACACGGTGCACCACCGACAAACATCAGTAAAGGACTCAGTAACAGGAGAAATGCAAATACTTGCAGAGTAGGCATTATTTTTCTGTACATACTGTATATCATGTTGGTCAAGTATAAAAATACTGGCAACACTTTCTATTAAAGCATTATAAACACATTCTTAAAGGGTTATAATTCCAGTACTACTGATTTATAACTTCAAGTTGTAAAAGCTTATATGATAACATTACATGTCTTATGAGTACAGTAATGAGAATGTATTCAGTTATGAGTACAAATGCCATTAGTTATAAATCATAATGAATCATTATATCATTATAATCATTTATGATGTACCCCCCCGCCTCCCCCTCCCCACACACACACACACACACACACACTCCCCCAATACACAAACACATTTCTGCTAACTTTTCACACGTCACTACTTCTCAGAGGAGCTGAACTTGTACATAGAAAAGGAGAAGTTTTCTCTTTGCCCTCAACTTATGCTTGCACAGTAAGAATGGCAAGTGCATTTTGTAATATTATCTAAAAGTAGGGCAGTCCCCGTGCAAACAGTGTATTCCAGGAAACTGGTGGCACAAGCACACGTGTGCAGGTAGGTCCATGTGAAGCCTGTGATGATATGGGCTGGATTCAGGCCCCTGTGGTTAGAAGAGGCACATGAAGGCCACAAAGACGAGCTTTAAAAAGAAGCGAGAGCTGCAGGTGACCATGTTTGGGTTTTAGGTAAAGAAACGTTGTTGTGTTTTAAGATGTACTGCAGAGGCTGGCCGCTGGTGTCTTTGTTGGGAAATGTAAAGTGCACACAAACCACAGAGGCTCCAGAGAGCGTGTGTGTGTGATAGAAGTGAAGTTTGTTAAGGCTAATGTTAATTGTCATAGTTGACGTCCAGAAACTTCAGGCAACAGCATTTGTTTTAAATTTAAACTTTAACAGATCGCTTACTCACGTGGGTGTGACAGTATCGATACACCGCAAGATCTGCAAACTTAAAACAATGTTCTAATAAGACAGAAAAGCATCGAGTGTTTGACTCACCGCTGGCTGTGAACAGAGTCACCATAGACAGACAGGTCACACAGTTCTTTACCATCAGCAACAGTCCCTGAATGTTTCGGAACCAACATGAAAACAGAAACTAATTTAAGGTCATGTAGCATTCTGGTTTTGCCTGAATCTGCCACTTCTGTAAAACAACACTAAACCCTAACAGTACAATACTTCCAATTATTTTACAAATGCATTGTTTAATATTTATGACACAAGGGTCTTCAAATTCTAACATTAAGTTCTTACCATGTTTTGCTGCTCCTGAACACTACTGGTTGTTGCTATACCAGTGAGGTCTGGAGAATGAAATGCAGAACTATTTGTTGTACTAGTCTGTACTGCTACAAATGAATCAGGAAGGAAATGCTAACCAGAGAGGGTATTTTTGACTTCTTGATTTGTCCTTTGCCTGCTCTGTGGTCTTCTTCATTTATTTCCTGTTAATACAAGAGCACTACCAAACATTCAACATTAACATTCAACATTACCAAAATGCAGTAGCGGTTTTAGGCACGGGTGAACAGGGCACCTGCCCGGGGCGCCATTTTGAAGGGGGCGGCATGAGTGCTTAAAAAAAAAACTATCTCTGAATATCTATCATATAAATGTGTGGGCAATTGGCACATTGGCGCCCCCTAACTGCAGGCGTCTTTGCTTGCTGAGAAGGTGCCATACACAGATTCTGTGTGTGAGATGGGCAAAGGGAAGGGGGCGCGCGGGGAAAGTTCACCTCTGGGTTGCAAATGCAACACAACGCCAAGGGGGGAACGGGGATCCACTGTATAGAGCAATACGCTAATGGAATTAGTGGGCTAAAGTCACTGTTGTTCTTTGGTGTTGTTTTTATGTTATATTTATATCTATTTATATTACTTATAATTCATTTTGCCACTTTTATAGATATAAAGAGTTATTTTTTTTTTTTTTTTCGTTGTATGTATTGTTAGTTATGCTTAAGTTTTCGAAATTGCCAATACATTTTTTTTCCGCAGCTCTCACTTATGTTTTCACCCTTTCCGCTATTTTTCGTCTTTCTTTTAACCTTTTGTGACTAGCATTGTGCTGGATCATACTTCTTAATTAGCTGTTACTTTTTGGTTAGTTTCTAGTCAGTCACTAACAGTTTGGAAAGTTTAGATTAATTTGGCAATTTTACGGAGCGCTTCTATTAAGATAATGCGCTCCGACCGATCTGTCTGCCTGGAGACCAAGCTCTAGCTCCACCACGCGCCTCCATCTGCGGAGCTGCAACGTCTTCTTTTGCTGTGTGTGGCCGAGACGGAGGGGAGGGTAACTGGAGCTGAGGCTGTGTAGCTGGTGTGTCGTGGAGGAGTGGTGAAGAGGATCGTTCACTCGTGCCTCTAGTGGGGCCATGTGCCTGCTGAAGGCAGCGTTCTGCTGGCCAGGTTTGGAGGAAGGCGGCCCTGCCTACCAATCATTCTGTGTGTGCGATGGTCTCTGTTCTCACATGGGTGGGCCAAGTGATGCCGTCTCCATAATCACCCTGACTGAAGACGATAGCCTATCCCATGCATGTCACTCCTTTGTCCCGACTTCAAAGCAGCCACGGTCTATGGAAGTGTGCTACAAACTCACAAACCACGTCTGGGTTCGTAAACTACATGGATCCTGATCCCATTTAGACTATTTATTTGATTTTGCAATTACTGTATGTTTTTTTTCTCTTTTATTGAGCTAATACTCTAATTTGTGCAGTTCCACTCATGTCATACATTAGTATTTCAATGTATGTGACAAATATACTCCTTGATCCTTCACATGATTACATAAGAACATAGACCATAGGCCAAACACTAATGAAGCGTAGGACTGTAATGATAAAACTAATCCTAGTCAATGGGTCTAGCTAGT
This sequence comes from Tenualosa ilisha, assembly GCA_015244755.2. Lineage (NCBI taxonomy): Eukaryota > Metazoa > Chordata > Actinopteri > Clupeiformes > Clupeidae > Tenualosa > Tenualosa ilisha. The sequence continues at coordinate 53,820 of PYXC01002331.1, read as the reverse complement.
CTAATTGGACACTGGCATACTGGACATTATCCTCTTGAGCTCTTGCAGTCTGTCTGGAGTCACATCGCTGGATTGTGGAGTACTGACAATCATCCCCCTGAGCTCCTGCAGTCTGTCTGGAGTCACACTACTGGATGGTGGAGTACTGACAATCATCCTTCTGAGCTCCTGCAGTCTGTCTTGAGTCACACTGCTGGATGGTGGAGTACTGACCATCATCATCCTCTGCTCCTCCTGCAGCCTCAGCATCTTTGCTCTGACCAGACGTCTGGTAGTTAACATTACAGTACTGACCATCACCCTCTGCTCCTCCTCTGCTCTGGATATTAGTATTGGAGAGCTGGAGGTTCTGGGAGAGCATGTGAGGTCATAGTTAGACGCTATGACAGGAACAAGAAGGATAGTACCAAACACTGGATGGGAATGTTATCTATCTATGTATCTCAATCTATAATGTTTACATTTTCTTTACATACAGGATCAAAATTATGGATCTTTTTTTTCTTGTTTGCAAATGCTTACACACAGCATGCCCAAAATGGAAGTCTAATGTTGAATCCATAAGTTGGCAATAACAGCAGCACAAGATGATATTTACTGTATGAACACTGAACAGATAATTCAAATAAATAAATAAATAAAACACATACTGGCTATTGTAAGTACATGGAACCTGGGTTTTGAAGTCAATGTAGTTCATGAAATCATTGAAATACATGCAAACGAATGTAGTTTCAGAAATGCCCTCTTAGCATCTTGAAAGTCAGTATACTCTGACTGACTACATGTTCACTAAAGAAAACACATGCAGAACTACTTGATTTTTGAGGCAGACTGTGTTTTGTGTGTTAATAAAATGTGCTTTTGATAAGTATACTAACTCACTAACTCACCTCACTTTTGAGGTCTGCAACACAGGCATGGCCTCTGTAGCTTATGTGGTTAGCCTGTATTTTATCATTTATTAAATGACAAAGGTTGAAATACCTCTGAATTACTTTTTTAAAGTAACTTAATAAAATTTTTAAAAAGTTAAAAGTTTTTCCTTTTAAAAATGATCTTTTCAGTTTGAACCAGATGACAACATTCTATTTTGCCAAATGCTTTTCTAACCATTCAGGTTATGTGTGAGACTACATACGTCACAATCTAAACAAGTTTTGAGAGACAATAAAAATTGCACATTAAAAACATATTGTTATTGCAATTTGTTTTACTAGTTTTACTTTCTATTAACTTCAGTCCACACATTGTGAGGGAATCTCTTGAACGCCGGCAGAATGGAAGTGCACATGAGCACACTGACTGAGGTTGGAATAATTGCGGGATTCAGCGGGCGGGAGCAGGACAAACCATAACAAATGCGGGCGGGAGCAGGTCGAAATATTATACATTTCTGTGGGTGCAGGATGAAAAATCAGTCCGATGCAGACCTCTACTACAAACTGCACAGGCCTGAATATATATCACCACCAATTCTTTATGGACCTACTTGCACACATGTAACTGGGCTACAAGTTTCTTGGAAAACATTGTTTTATATTATGTATATATTACCAATAGGGGTCTGCATATGACATTTGCTCAGCATTGCCTACTTGTATGAATGAGTTTTCCTTAGTTTGATCATAGACTATCACTGTAAAGACAGCTCCTGTACAAGCGCTGGACAAGACTCATTCAGTCACGCAGTGACAGTCCATTGCGGTGCATCAGAGACTTCTGTATCCCGAATATGATCAGATATGAAATGCCGGCTTTAGGTGCATTTAAACACTGTATCCCGAGTATTATCAACACGTGGTCAAGAGATACTGACCTGCATATAAACCCACTCATTCTTTTACAGCACTCAAGGCTAATTTTAATTTGTTCAAGTCAATCTCTACCTCTTCATGGTGTGTAGCATTTGTAAGCCAAAAAGATGCTGCTGGTTCATTTATCATAAAAAAAATGTTTTTAGTGCCCTTTATATATTTTTCACTATTTTTGTCTAGTCTCAAAATCAAATAATTCTACCATACACTAGCTTGTGTGTTTTTTGTTTGTTTGTTTGTTTTTTTTAATACTGTGAACATGTAGTCAGTCATAGTACACTGATATTCAAAATACTAACGAGTCCTGGCATTTCTGAAACTACATACAACAAACTACTTTGACTTTAAAACCCTGCTTCATTTTACTTTACAGTAATCACCAATTACATTTGTAGGAGTGGTTACAATGATATGTACAATTTTGTAAAATAAGTCAGTCATTTTATTTTATAATCTATAATCACTTTTCTTTTTTAAACTCCAAATACATCAGTCGATTCTCAACACCTTCTTCAACTGCAATTAAATTTAGTGATTGTTTGTCTATTTTCTATTTTGTCTACTTTTTTTCAATTACCTGTTCAGTGATCATTCAAGAATTGTCATGCAATCGTTGTGCTGCTGTTATTGCCAAACTAGGGGTTTCATACTGTTTTTAAGGTTTTAGACATTAGATTGCCCTTTTTGTCACGCTGTGTGTAAGCATTTGCAAATAGAAAATTACGGATACACAGTTTTGGTGTTGGGTGTCAGGTCCGCATCGGATCTGGTCACGGCCACGGTCTCACAGCTCATCTCCTCGTTTGCACTCACCTCCTCAAGCACGATCACCTTCACCTGAGTTCTAATTGGTGTCACCTGGTCTCCACTCTACTTAAACCTCCCTCCTGCTTCACTTGGTGTCTGGTCTCGTCGCTGTTACCTAGTTTCCTGCGTGCTCGTGTGCTTCCTTCGTCTCCCGTGATCTCCCGTATCACCACCCGCGTAAGCCTAGACTCCCCCGTTAATATTGTCCCACTCCGTTTATCTTGATCTTGTAATTAGTACTGTTGTGTTTAACTCCTTAATCTTCTGTGTGTTAGTTTTGTCCCTAGCCTCTGTGCGTCCGTTATAGTAACGGACACGACTTTTGTTACCCCTCTGTTCTGTGTTTCAATAAAGACTCTTTAGTTTATCTACTGCCTCCGCCTGTCTGAGTCTGACATTGGGGTGACCCCAAAGAAAATGTAAGCACTATGGTGTATGGTCACCCCAAAGAAAATGTAAGCACTATAGTGTAAAGTTTTGAAAATGAGGCCAAAGACCAGACAAAAGCTTGTTAGCAACTGACAAAGAACTGTAAATGCAAGAGTCTCCAAAATAATCATTGTGGATTGTTTTTTTTATATATTATTATTACTTTTAATTATTAAAATGACACTTCACAAAAATGAACTGAATAAAAACAAACAGAACAAGAGTAAATATAAACCATACAGGTACGAATGGATAATTAATGGAAGATGGAAAAACATGATTTCACGCTTTGGTCACACTCAGCAAATATCTGTCATATCTATTACCCAGTGGCTCTCATGTACTCAGGCCTACTTCAGATTTGACCTTATAGAAGTCAAAGTTGTTGGGAGAAGAGACTGATATTAGGCATTTGCTGATAGAAGTTCATAGACAGGCTCAAGTTGGGTGGTATTGGACTTCAGGCTCTGGTAAACTGCATCAGGCTGGGTGGTTTTAGGGTCCAGGCTCTGGTAAACTGCATCAGGTTCGATGGTGTTGGGGTTCAGCCTCTGGTAAACTGCATCACATTGGGTGGTGGTGGGGTTCAGACTCTGGTAAACTACATCAAGTTGGGTAGTTGTGGAGTTCATGCTCCGGTAAACTGCATCAGGTTGGGTGGTGTTGGGGTTCAGGCTCTGGTAAACTGCATCAGGTTGAGTGGTGTTGGGGTTCATGCTCTGGTAAACTGCATCAGGTTGAGTGGTGTTGGGGTTCATGCTCTGGTAAACTGCATCAGGTTGGGTGGTGCTGGGATTGGGAATGTGATAAGCTGTGTCCAGTTGGATGGTGTAAGAGTTCAGCCTCTGATGCACTCCATCCTGAGGACAACATAAATAAATCACTGTCAGAAACATACATTTGTTCCATTATGTGTACACATATGTGAACTACACACATGAACTTTTTTTTCTTACCTCCCCATGTCTTCTCTGGGGCTCCATATCTTTCCTGCATTTCTTGCTGGAACAAAAACTGCACCGTGTTTGGCTTCTGTGAAGTGTTCTCCCGTGTTTGAAAAGAAAAAAAAAAGTAATCCACCATGTCCTCTTAATAGTTGAGACCCAGGGCCAGATATGTTTATAGTGTGTTTTTTTACAATGTTTGAAGACCTTTTAAAATAGGTTTTTGTGTACTTGTATTTACACAGAATTTTAATAAAAACTAATTTCATTACATTGACTTTACTCTTATATTATTATTCCTAAGGTCTTCTAGAATATAACCCAATGTGCCACTTTTGCATATGTATATTTAGTTAGCTGAAAAACTTAAAAATGTCAAAGTGTAGCAGACTGCCTCTAGGTGTCTGAAAGGCCCCGGACCCCTGAGTGTTAATCACTACAAATTAATCAGAATCTTTGGAGTGCTTACATGCATTAACACTTTGATGGTTTATTTTCTGTCACATTCACTCACCTCATCCAAAATACAGAAAGACAGAAAAGACCCACAGCTCCAGAGATGGAGATGGTTACCACAGTAATAGTTACTGCAGGAGTATGGACAGGGTTCTGAACTTCTGCTAATGAATATGACATGGTGAAAGTCGGATGGAGATGTCATAAGTTATGGACTTATCAGTTATAAGTTATACCGAAATGTAGCCAGACACATACACATATAACAGTTCCAGAGATACAGACAGTTCTTGCCAGTTCAATTACTTTGAATGTAGATGAATCGTGTCCCTCAGTATGATGAGAAACCTCAGTGAAAACTGACAATTGTTGCTACTCAGAGAACATTGTACTCACAGACAAGCTGGAGGGACACATGAGGTGAATATTGGTAGCCACATTCATATGACACATAGCAGAAATATCCTCCACTGTGTTGTGCTTGGATGTTTTCAATGGTGTAAGTATTTCCAGTCCCCAGGTTCTCAGATGTAGATAAATCAACTCCCTTGTACCAGTAGGCTTGTATCACTGGTAGATCAGAGCTGCTGTTGCAGGTCAGAGTCACATTTGTTGCTTCCAGTATGTCTCCAGGGGGACTAATGGACACTGAAGGTCTTGGTGGAGCTTCTGTGAGAGAGACCATTACAAGCATGAAGAAAGATTCCTAAAAAACTTTCTGATCCTTTACGCAACATGCAAGATCTGAATCTGAATCTTAGGCCCCATATACCCACTATTTTATAAAAATGAATATTTACTTTTGCAGTTGCACCTATCACCAATGTATAAATGGAGATTTCAGTCAGTGAAACAGGGTACTTTTGAAAATTCCGGTCAAAATGGAGATCTGGTAATGCTTTAGATTACAGCCTGTGAATTATTGTGTAAGGAGTAAGGTAAGGTAAGACCTGCGTAACAAAATAGAAATGTATGTGTAATTTAGTGATAATTACAAAGTAAGTGCAGGGCAAGTGAGACCTTCCAAAACATTGGAAAAAAATTGAAATAAAAACAGAAACAAAATGAAGATATGATGTACATAGTGATACGATTTGTTACAATATTAAAGTAATTACTACAAAAGTAAACCGTAAGTAACAAACTACATGACACTTAGTGTTGATTGCTGTTAGGTTGTTCCTAGCCTATGCCACATTTTAGGAATAGGCGTACTTCTCTTTCAACAGCCGATATGGCTTGGCCCTTTTATGGTGTAGACCTGAGTTTCATGTAGTTTTTTTTTTTTTTTTTACCAAAGAGTCATAAACAGCCATCATTTAATCTAAAAACAGTTTATGTAGTGATAGCCTGTAGATGTCGCTATGATGCAACATAAACTTCAATAAGAATTCATTTGTAGCAAAATTGTAATATCCTAGAAATGAATAGTAATGTGATACAAATGTATGCCATGTGTGATACAAATGTATGCCATGTGTAACCTGAGTCTAAAGAGTTAAGATAACCAACCAAGCAAATTATGGTTAGGAACGTGGGAAACAGAGGGTGCTGGTGAAAACCAAATAGACATCTATCTTCACCAGGACATGGAACCTAACCAAGCTAAAACAACAGAAGGGCAAGAAGTCAAATATCATTGTGAGGGCAGGGAGGTCTGCCAATTGTTTTACATGTGATGTGTGTTCTGCAGGGTATAAAAGGGAATCTTAGTCTCCAAGAAGATAGGCTTGTTACTCAGCACAACTTGTGTAGGTTTTGTGTGGGTACCTTTTCTCCGGCATCGTGATTAAAGACTACAGTGATCCACCAAGTCGCATGCCTGGTATGTTTGACCACATAGTTCCTACTAAAGGTCCGTTCACACCTAATTATAGCGATAACTGTAACTAACTAAATTTCTGTCCACACTGACCAACAATAACGGTCCTCTATCTATTTATATTTCTATCACTGATATCTTTTGTTACATCTCACTTGTCAGCTACTTACACAGTAATTCACAAGCTGTAATTTAAAACGTTATTGGAGATCTCTCAAAACTCTGGCGTCAGTCACTATGTGTGGATGGGGAAAACATAGTTGTTCTGACGTGACCGTCCATCTTTGGGTTTCAGATCTCTGGTTGGCTCTGTATTAGTTTGTTTTTTGACAGCCTTCCCTAGCTCTGCTCCTGGTTGGAGAATATGTCTGATTTTTTTTAGCTCTTCTGGAGTATACCTGGCTATGCATGCACAAGGCCTTACACAGGCATGACTTTGCATGATGAAAAGGTTTTGCTTTACCTCTAACTTTCAGATGAACCCCTGGTGCTCCGATCGACATCTGACCACCAGTGTCATTTATGCTGCAGAAATATCTATTGGTATCTAACATAGTTACTGAAATCATGTGTAAATGACATTTTGCGGTTCCATGTTGACAGTCTACCGTCACTCTGTCTCTGTATTTGCGGTCATCTGTAAGAACAGTGTGATCTTGATTGTTAGCTTTTGTCCAGTAAACTTGGTTAATGGTCAGCCCAATGGGGTGGGTGTAAGAACAGGACATGTCCACTGAGAAGCCCACAAAAGCACAGATGCTCACAGTTTGGTAAGTGACATTCCACTCACCAAAGACACCTGAAAAAGAGAACACAGTGTTGTAACCCAGGTATCAACCACAGAGAAAAAAGTAAATAAATAAAACTGTTTGCTGACTGGTGGACAGGAAGTTTGGTAAGTGACATTCCACTCACCAAAGACACCTGAAAAAGAGAACACAGTGTCGTAACCCAGTTATCAACCAGAGAGAAAATAAATAAATAAATAAAACTGTTTGCTGACTGGTGGACAGGATATTTGTTCATTCCGTTTAACAGCACACCTATGATCTATTATGAGTAGATCTGGTGAGGAGGTCACTTTAATCACGATATCAATCATGAATGTGACAGCTTTGTGTGTACGGAATGACAAGGTGCTGCATGCGCATTCCCATGTGAGTGAGAGTCTACCGTAAGTCTTCACAGCTCCTTAAAGGAGAAATCTCATGTGAGTGAGAGTCTACCGTGAGTCTTCACAGCTCCTTAAAGGAGAAATCCCATGTGAGTGAGAGTCTACCGTGAGTCTTCACAGCTCCTTAAAGGAGAAATCCAGTATCAATTCATCGATTCCACATCCACAGAAACTCATCTAAATGTATAGTCTGACCTTGACTGAAAGACTGGACTCAATCTAAAGGGAGGAATCAGCAGTTGTCTTTAAGGTAGGGTTTGACTAGACGACTCACTATGAGGACAGAGCAATGTGATTGGTCCGAACAAACCTTGGAAGAAGACCTACTGAGGCCCTATGGCTCTGGGATTTATAACCGGTACAGTGTAATCACTTGTCTAGAGTGTAATGGGATGTCGGACCATTGATAGATGGAATAACAGCCCTGTATTCACACCCACACCGATAAATACACACAAACACACATACACACAAACACACACACACACACACACACACACACACACACACACACACACACACACACACACACACACACACAGACTTATGTCTGCACATGCATAGAAATGCAGAAGCATATACAAAAACATACACATATGTATGCACACAGTCACATACACATATGCTACAAAAACTTGTAGACACACACACACACACACGCGCACACACACACACACACACACACACACACACACACATTAATCATATTTAAAAACTCACACACATTTAAATTACAGTAAAGGTATATAATAAAAGAAATACCTTGAACTATGATGAGAATCACCACAGAGGTCATAGAGTTGTTCATCACTGACAGACACACCTGAAATTCTCCCATGAAACAGATCCACTTGTGTATGTCCCCACTGAAAGATCCCGACTGAAATAATAGATAACTAAGTTAATTACTCTGAAATAGAAAGTCCATGTTACCAAACTCTTCCTACTTGCAGCAGCGACTAAAGATTCTCTGGAAACTTCTCTGCTGCAGCATATCACATATGAGGAAGGAAACTGTCTGAACAGGAAGATTATTTTAGACTTTTTTCAGATGATCTCTTTCTTTTCACTTTACTTTTTTTGTGAGTGAGCAACATTAACACAAACAGACTTTCTGGTGAAAAGAGGAATGACAACCCCACAATATTGAAATTTTTTGAAAAACTGAACTGACAGTTTTTAGGTAGTTTGTACACATCAGAAGCACAGTGGTAATGACCGATCCTGAGGAAAAAAAAAGAAACTTTTTACTTACTTTCTTCCCCTTCTCTCTCTCTCTCTCTCTCTCTCTCTCTCTCTCTCTCTCTCTTTTCTCTCTCTCCCCCTTTCTCTCTGTCCATGGAAAGAAAAAAAATATTTAGGAAATGAAAGTCTTGAAAAAAAAAAATGTGGTCACAGCTGCCTGAGGTATGCATTGGTAAAGTCTTGTTATGCTACTCTGGCAACAGGCGGTCAAAACTGGCACAACAGCAGCAATGCTTTGCTAACAATAGACAGTAAAGGAGAGTGAAAGAGAGGGAGTGTGTGTGTGTGTGTGAGAGAGAGAGAGAGAGAGAAAGAGAGAGAGAGAGAAAGAGGTACTCAGTACATGTCAGGGGGGTTTGACTCCTGAGCTCCTGTAATATGTCTGGTGAGAATAGTGGAGTACTGATCCTCATCCTCATCTTCCTCTTGCTCAGCACTGATTCTCATCTTCTTCCTACTCAAAACTGTTTCTCATCTTCCTCTCTTCCTGTTCAGCACAGATCCTCATTTTCCTCCTACTCAGAACCGGGCCTTCATCTTCACACACAGTACACCACAGAACAACATCGACAAAGGAATGAATAGTAAAATAAATGTATATTCTTGCAGAGTACATGGCAGAACCTATGGAGTTGCTCGAATTTGAGTGTGAAATAAGATAAAGAACCTACTGAACAATTTTGGATGCCCTACATTTATTTTTTTGTGCATATATCACGTTGACCAAGTAAAGAAAAACTTTAGAAACTATAGTTTCTACTCTACTATATAAATATGTATAGTTAAACTATAGTATGCTTGTTGAAACAAATTACAAACATGTATTGTAGAAGATTTGGTCAAAGGCATTTTTTGATAGAAAAAAATATGACATGAAGCTCTCGAAAGTCTAGCATACAGCTCTTACCATGTATCATGAACCCCAGTGATGTCTGGAGAGTGGATTGTAAAACTGTCTCACAGTTCTCACCTATTCAGCACTGCTGCACATGAATCAGGAAGGAAATTCTAACCCCGCTCATTTTTTTTTATATATACTGTCACAATACCACACACACACACACCAACACAAACCACATACACACACACACACACACACACACACACACACACACACACACCACACACACACACACATACTCACACCACACACCACACACACCACACACACACACACACACACACCACACACACACGCAGAAAAAATGAGGAGAATGTCAGTTTTCTTAAGAGTCTTCTAACTCTGTGTCTTTTGTCTTCAGTATGTGGCTCCCCTCACCCCCATTAAAACGCATTTGAGCAGCTATATTAGGCTCTGCAGAGACACGGCATCCTGTGTGTTCACAGTCTTCAGACAGAGCTCGGACAAGCAGCCTTCATTTTAGCACCTCTTTCACCCTGTTGGTGTAGTGAATGTGCAAAGATGGGTGACCACAAACTCATAGTTTGGCAGCACGACTGAGAATAGCAGCATGACTGGCTTTTGGCTGTCTGCATCAGACTCACTGCACAGACAAACTTAACTGTCCATCAGGCAGTAAGGGCCCAACATCTCAGCATTCAGTGCAGAGGTCAGAGGTGAAGACAAAAATAACAAACAAACAAAATAACAATCAGAGACTGTTTGTGATGGGGAGCAACAGGATCTTGCCTCCAAACTGACATGAAACACAAGCCACAGTGAGTGGAAGTACTGTGTGGTTGGAAGTTGCTGGACTAGCAGATCTCTGTTGCACTGTAATCGTTTGGCCACGAGGGGCAGCCCAATTTGGTATCTTTAGAACTCTGCAGGATCTCTGCTCATCTCTGCATGAGGGTCACTAGATGTACTACTGCAGTTTGACAACCTGGGTGGGATCAGATGCCAGAGCTGGGCCAAGCGCTGATGACAGTGGGCCTTCTTCCACAAAAGCATCATAAACCTAAGCAGTCTTACTAAAGCTTTTGGGTCCATGGCATGTTATGGATGATATTCTATGGATTATTTCTGGAGTAATATCCATGATAAATGACCCCAGAGATTCAAGCAATTAAGAGATGTTTTATTTGAAAAGAACAATGATTATGTGAAATATCTCTGTCAAACAAATGGGTTTATAAAGATTATTTACATGTAAATACTTTTCTCCAAGTTTAACACAGAGATATACAAAAAAAAAATCAATGATAAGTCAACAATTTGTGGAAAGAAAATATGTTCAACATACAGTCTTTAAAAAAAAAAAAAAAACATGCATGCGATTTCAGTGGCCAGGGCATCTCCAGTACTACTCTCTTCAGGGCTGAACACTGCTGTAGACAATGGAAGAATCCAGCCCTGGCTGCACAGTGCTGTAAGTGGGAGAGAACTCCTCCTCTGGCTGAAGTGGGGAACTACACAATAAAGCACATCAGTAATCTTCATAGGTCTGACATTAGTAACACACTGATCAACATACAGTGTCAACTGGTTGGCTAAGTATTAGTGTTTTTACAGCAATGAAACATTCAGCAACAGCATCTTTTTTATGGTATACAGCATCATGGTAGCGTAGTGGTTAAGGAACCTGGCTAGTGTGCAAATATCCTGAAAAGTTGTGGGTTCGAATCCCAGCTGCCACTGCTGTACCCTCGAGCAAGGCACTTAGTCCTAAGTTGCTCTAGGGGGGACTAGCCCTGAACAATTGATAGCTGACAAAATTATAAGTTGCTTTGGATAAAAGCGTCTGCTAAATGCATGAACACGTCACTATTCTTTGTCACAGAGTGTTGCTCTCAGCAGTAAACTCTAAGTCTGCAGTGATTACTTAAATGTGCCCCTGTGTTGTAGTGGGCACGCACCATATAGTAGTGGACTAGTCAGAGACTTACCTCTGTGCACGCCCAGCCTTTTTGAACACAACACTACCATACTGGACATCATCCCCCTGAACTCCTGCAGTCTGTCTGGGGCACTTTGGCTGGACACAGGCATAAAGGACATCGTCCACTGCTCCTCCTGCAGTCTGTCTGGAGCCGTGGGGCTGGATGGAGGAACACTGACCCTCATCATCCTCTGCAGCCTCAGCTGCTCTGCTCTGACCAGTGACACTGGAGTACTGATGGTCCTGAGGAGACAGATTGAAGAGTCAAATGTTAGATGGGGAGGCTGGACAGACTGAATGTGGACCTGGAGAATGAGACACATTACCTGCTCCTCTGGATTCTGTCTCTTTTTCGTTTGTCTGTGGAACAAAAGATGACAAGTGAAAGCAAAAAGGATGGAAGGATAGACACAGGAAATCGTGTAGCTATTGTTTAACTTGTGTTTGATTATTTCACTCCCATTGACTCACCTCATCCAGACAAGCACACACAGCAGACCCACAGCTCCACACACTGAGAGTCCCACCACAGCAAATATAAATGGGCTCTGGTCTCCTGTAAGAGTCAATGTGAATAAAGTGAAGTGGGGAATCAATAACTCCAACTGAAGACAGGAGAAGATGCACTGATACCTTCAATTATGATTGACACTGGATTAGAGACCAGTGATCCAAGTCTATTCCTGGCCTCACAGTAGTACTGTCCTCCATCCTCAGAGGTGATGTTAGTGATGCTGTACTGCTGTCCTGATCCTACTGGAGTGAACTCATTCACCTTAAACCAGGTGTAGTTCTCCACTGGTGGGTTGGCATCACTGCTGCAGGTCAGAGTCACTGAAGTGCCCTTGACAATCACATCAGGGTCAGCAAATATAATGGTTGTGTTTTTTGGGGGATCTAGGATAGAAACATACATCAGATGTTTTTATTTTTTTAACCAATACATAAACACACACACTTACATTATTAACCACCGTTTTAAGGGAGAATGAAGAAAAACAAACGAAAACTAAATGGTAGAAAATACAATTAGGTTTCTTAGAACTTTGTAGAACCTAAAAATACCTACCTTCAGCCGAAAAGTACCTACCTAAAATTACCTACTTTCAGCCGAACCACACCCGTGAGGATATCCACAACCAACCTCACTCCCACCCGTATTACATTGCTCAATTAAGACATGCTTCTATCCAAAGTTCAAGAACACGCTTTATTAAACAAGTTCTGGGTCCTCTGGACTTTCGTCCTTCAATATCTGTTCTGACGCTTGACTTACAGAAGTGATACTCACAAAGAATTTGGAAAACCACGGAAGAAGAGGTTTGTTGGCCAATCCCATTGCCTGCTCGACAGAGATACTCTCCACTGTCCTCAGAACGGATCTTGCTGAAGGTGAGTGTCTTCTCCTCTCCTGACATCAGTTCTACAGCTCCACTCTTCCTGATCCAGGTGTATGTGTGTACTGGTGGATCAGCTTCACTCATGCAGGTCAGAGTCACATTACTTCCCTCAGTTATTTCACCAGATGGATCAGACTTAATTGTTGTGTTCTTTGGACGATCTGGAACAAATATACAAATACAGTTAATGGTCAATATGTGGATCTTTACATTTACTGAATGAAACTGTTAGAAGCATACATAGAGTTGGCATCTGCTTTTTCACATTACTTTTCACATTACAACTATCATCACATTAATTTTACAGTGATACTCACGCAACACATGATACAGACAGACATAGGCTTAACAGTTGTATTTTGAGCAGAGTCTTTCACGTAAAAATGTCAAAACTTTAAGTAAAGTACAGTAACACCCCAAGCTGTAATATCAGTGTTCAAGGTGAGTGTACAAAAGGTAGCATTAAACTCACACAAAACATGTAGCTGTTTGTAAGGAGAGAGTTTAGAACCATATCTGTCAGTTGCCACACAGTAGTACACTCCACTGTCCTCAGAGCGGATGTCACTGAAGGTGAGCATCTTCTCTGTGTTACTCAGTTGTCTGAATGTGTTTTCCCCGCTCTGCCCCCCTCTCTTGTACCATCTGTAATAGTTGTGCACTGGTTGGTTGGCTCCAGTGCTGCAGGTCAGAGTCAGTCTGATTCCCTCCTTTATCTGCCCAGGAGGACCGATCACAACCTCTGGAATCCCTGAATGAGCTACATACAGAACAACAACATCAAAAGTGATCCCATTTGATTAAATTCATCACAGGTGTACTTAACCCTCTTGTTGTGTTGTTTTGTGGTTAAAAATTTGATGTAGTGGTCAAAAATGACTGGAGCACTTTTAACTTGAGATAATACATTACTATTACAATACTATCACTGATTATCATTAGATTGTGATAGACCTCGGTATCGACTTAGGATCTGTTGAATATTACAATGTAATAACTATGACCTGTAGGCCACACTGAACGAAGCCTATGCAATTCAGTGAGGGAGAGAATATATTGGAAATAGGTTTTTGGTGGAGTCTGTCACTGGAAGCAAAAATAGGGAGTAAGAGGTGTGTTTATGTTTGTGTAAGTGAACACAAACACACTAACACTGTCCATCTGACCTGTAGTTAAGACTGTATGTGCCTGAAAATAATTTTTATACATTTACTGTAGTCCCACCCATTCATTTTCTTATAGTCTGGTCAGTTTTGACCAGAACACCACAGGAGTAACAGAGTTGAACAAAACACCCAATATGTTATGAAAATGATTGTGTCATGTGTTCAGATAACCTGCCTATAAGAACAGTCATGGAGCCCCATGATCATCCAATCAGATTAAATACATTTTTGAGAGGGGGAAAATGTTTCAGTCAAATTTGACTGGAAAACAACAGGAGGTTCAAGTGTACAATTACTGAAAACTTAGCCAATAGGAATACATTATGAGGCCTATATGTTACTAACCCAGGTTAGGAAAACAAAAAAAAACAACATATGCTTAAACATTTACAATGATGTTAGAGTTGACATATCAAGTGCAGAGTGTCTCACAGAGGGCATGAAGTAGAGAAAAAGCTAAACTCACAATAAACCCTCAGTTCCTCATGTGCTGATCTCTCCATGGCATCAGTACCATTATTTACAATACAGTAATAATATCCCCTGTCTGTAGTTCTGATGGAATGGATGGTGTATGTATTCTCTTTTCCCTGTTTCAGGGCTGCCTGACTGTCAGTCTTATACCAGCTGTAGCTCTGCACTGGTAGATCAGATCTGCTGCTGCAGGTCAGAGTCACTGTTGTTCCTTCATAAATGTTATAAGGTGGGCAGATGAACACTGATGTGGTCTGTGGGACATCTAGGAGGAAATAACATGTGAGATTACATCTCTCTCTCTCTCTCTCTCTCTCTCTCTCTCACACACACACACACACACACACACACACACACCTTTAACATCCAGGTAAACCCCTGGTGTTCCAGTCCTCTTCTCTCCTGTGTGTGTTGTTATCCTGCAGTAATAGTAACCAGTATCTGATGTAGTCAGTGAGTTTATTTGCAGTTGACATCCATGAGCTCCACACTGGTATACTGTGGCTCTGTCCCTGTAGTTTGAGTGGTCTGTAAGATCAGGGGGATCTCCATAATGCTGTTTTGTCCAGTAAGCCTGTTTAAAGATCAGCCCACTAGGGTAGGTATAAAAGCAGGACATCTCCACTGAACCCCCCACACAACCACAGGTCCTCTCAGGATTGTAAGTAACACTCCATTGCTGACCACACACACCTACCAGAGAAAACACACACAGTACACCACAGAACAACCTCAACAAAGGAATCAATAGTAGAAGAAATGTATATTCTTGCAGAGTACATGGCAGAACCTATAAAGTTGCTCATATTTAGGTGTGAAATAAGAGCTACTAATAAGCTACTAGACTATTTGAGATGGCCTAGATTATTTTTTTTCTGCGCATAAATCACGTTGACCAAGCACAGAAATTACTTTTTCGAATAAAAGCAAATTTCCTAAAAAATGCAATTCACTAAGCCCAAACACTACAAAGGCACAACCACCTACCCACACAAATACACACACAAACAAACTTTATCTGTTTGTGGTCAACATATTGACACATGCTATGTGGCTATGTCACTTCTCAGAAGAGCTGATGTTCTGAGGAAAAGGAGAAGTTTGCTCTTTGCACTCCACTTAAATGTGCACAGTATGAAAGTCAGATTTTTTTTTTCTTAATATTATCTCAAATGGTTTCTGAATTTTAACATTATTTCATATACAGCATGCTAATCAGGACTACCCATTTCTGGATCAAATGATCATTTCAGATTTAGATCAAATTAGATTTGGTAATTTCAGAATATGAACACACCAACACACCAGCTAATTCCACAAGCCATACAGACTATGCAGTTTTGTGGTCAATGTCAAAAACGACCCTGACAAGTCATAAGCTGAGACATTGGTCAAATTAATGCAAACACATGTAAGTTCTAAGTGTGCCACAACACTTTTTGTCTTGATTCAATGTAGACAACCTGATGAAAATATACAAAACAAAACAATTCACAACATTCCCACTACCTTTATCACCATTAAATGCCAGATACATTCTACAATCCCTTATACAAGGCATCTGTGACATACCGGCAAACAAGACAGAGAACCATTTTGTGTACTGCCAGGTCTTAGTGAAATATTGTTTTTGATAAATCAGACTGCATCATTTCCATTTGGAAGAGTATAACCAGGTTTTCTTACATTAGTGACAGAGGAACATCAAGCGTTTGACTGACCTTTAGCTGTGAACAGGATCACCATAGACAGACAGGTCACACAGCTCCTTACCATTAAAGACAGGCCCTGAAAGTTTCAGCAACCACTTGAAAACTTTAGAAACTGATTTGAGTTCATGAGTATAGCATGTTTGTCGAAACAAATTACAAACATGTGTCATGGAAGATTTGGTCAAAAGCATTTTTTGATGGAAAAAATATGACATGAAGCTCTCAAAAGTATAGCATACAGCTCTTACCATGTTTTGCTGCTGATGAACCCCAGTGATGTCTGGAGAGTGGAGTGTAAAACTCTCTCACAGTTCTCACCTATTCAGCACTGCTGCACATGAATCAGGAAGGAAATTCTAACCAGAGAAAATATTTTTGACTTCTTCATTTGTCCTTACCCTGCTTAATTGTTTTATTTATATACTGTTAGAACACTTGTTCCAGAATAGATGAGGACAATGTCAGTCTCCTTAAGACCAAACTCTGACTGCAGAAATATGTTGACAACATGTGTAAAAGAACTAATAAAGACCAACACCACACACACACATACACACTCTCACACACACACACACACACACGTACACACTCACACACACACACACACACACAACACACGCACACACACACACACACACACACACACACACACACACACACACGTACACGCTCACACACAAACACACACACACACACGCAAACACTTACACACACACACACATACAAACACACGCACACACACACACACACAAACACACACACACAAACACAAGCACACACACACACACAAACACACACACACACAAACACACGCTCACACACACAGAAACACACACACACACACACTTACACACACACACACACACAAACACACACACACACACATACACAGAATAGATGACGACAATGTCAGCTTCTATAAGACCACACTCTGACTGCAGTCATGTGGACAACATGTGTAAAAGAAATAATAAATAAGACCAACACCACACACACACACACACACACACACACACACACACACACACACACACATACACACACACACACGTACACGCTCACACACACACACACACACACACACACACACACACACACACACACACACACACACACGCACACTCACACACACACACAAACACACACGCACACACACACACACACACACACACACAAACACACAAAAACACACACTCAAACACACACACACACACACACACACAAACACACACACACACACATACACAGAATAGATGACGACAATGTCAGCTTCCATAAAACCACACTGTGACTGCAGTCATGTTGACAACATGTGTAAAAGAAATAATAAATAAGACCAACACCACACACACACACACACACACACACACACACACACACACACACGCACACACACACACATGGAAAATAGTTGAGGACAATGTCAGTCTCCTTAAGAGTATTCTAACTCTGTGTTTTGCGTTCAGTATGTGGCTCCCCTCACCCCCATTAAAACGCATTTGAGCAGCTATATTAGGCTCTGCAGAGACACGGCATCCTGTGTGTTCACAGTCTTCACACAGAGCTCGGACAAGCAGCCTTCATTTTAGCACCTCTTTCACCCTGTTGATGTAGTGAATGTGCAAAGATGGGTGACCACAAACTCATAGTTTGGCAGCACGACTGAGAATAGCAGCATGACTGGCTTTTGGCTTTCTGCATCAGACTCACTGCTCTGAACCTAACTGTCCATCAGGCAGTAAGGGCCCAACATCTCAGCATTCAGTTCAGAGGTCAGAGGTGAAGCAAAAATAACAAACAAACAAAATAACAATCAGAGACTGTTTGTGATGGGGAACAACAGGATCTTGCCTCCAAACTGACATGAAACACAAGCCACTGTGAATGGAAATACTGTGTGGTTGGAAGTTGCTGGATTAGTAGGTCACTGGTTGCACTGTAACCGTTTGGCCACCAGGGGCAGCCCAATTTGGTATCTTTAGAACTCTGCAGGATCTCTGCTCATCTCTGCATGAGGGTCACTAGTTGTACTACTGCAGTTTGACAACCTGGGTGGGATCAGATGCCAGAGCTGGGCCAAGCGCTGATGACAGTGGGCCTTCTTCCACAAAAGCATCATAAACCTAAGCAGTCTTACTAAAGCTTTTGGGTCCATGGCATGTTATGGATGATATTCTATGGATTATTTCTGGAGTAATATCCATGATTAATAACCCCAGAAATACAAGCAATTAAGAGATGTTTTATTTAAAAAAACAAACAAAAAAAAACAATGATGTGTGTGAAATACCTCTGTCAACGGATGGGTTTATAAAAGCTTATTTACATTCAAATACTTTTTCCCATGAAAAGGACAAGTTTAACACAGACATACAAAAAACAAAACAAAACAAACAAAACAAAGAGAAAAACACCTATTTCTGGAAGTAATCTATATGGTGCAGGACCTGTTTCCTGTAGCAAACAGGCATAAGATTTCAGTGGCCATGGTGCATCTCCAGTACTACTCTCTTATGGGCTGAACACTGCTGTAGACAATGGAAGAATCCAGCCCTGGCTGCACACTGCTGTAAGTGGGAGAGAGCTCCTCCTCTGGCTGAAGTGGGGAACTACACAATAA
The DNA here is from genome assembly GCA_015244755.2 of Tenualosa ilisha. Classification (NCBI taxonomy): domain Eukaryota; kingdom Metazoa; phylum Chordata; class Actinopteri; order Clupeiformes; family Clupeidae; genus Tenualosa; species Tenualosa ilisha. Next base: position 34,911 of record PYXC01002331.1, on the reverse strand, counting down.
AGCACATCAGTAATCTTCATAGATCTGACATTAGTAACACACTGATCAACATACAGTGTCAACTGGTAGGCTAAGTGTTAGTATTTTTACAGCAATGAAACATTCGAAACAGCATCTTTTTTACAGTATGCAGCATCATTCAATGTGCAAATACAGATACAACAATTCACTATTGTTTGTCAGAGACCATGTTTCCCTTAGCAGTGAACTTTAAGTCTGCAGTGATTACTTAAATGCAAATCAGCCCCTGTGTTGTAGTGGACACACACCATATTGTAGTGGACAAGTCAGAGACTTACCTCTGTGCATACCCAACCTTTTTGAACACAATACAAGCATACTGGACATCATCCCCCTGAACTCCTGCAGTCTGTCTGGGCACTTTGGCTGGACACAGTCATAAAGGACATCATCCACTGCTCCTCCTGCAGTCTGTCTGGAGCCGTGGGCTGGATGGAGGAACACTGACCCTCATCATCCTCTGCAGCCTCAGCTGCTCTGCTCTGACCAGTGACACTGGAGTACTGATGGTCCTGAGGAGACAGATTGAAGAGTCAAATGTTAGATGGGGAGGCAGGACAGACTGAATGTGGACCTGGAGAATGAGACACATTACCTGCTCCTCTGGATTCTGTCTCTTTTTCGTTTGTCTGTGGAACAAAAGATGACAAGTGAAAGCAAAAAGGATGGAAGGATTAAAACACATGTAAGAGAAACAGGAAATCGTGTAGCTATTGTTTAACTTGTGTTTGATTATTTCACTCCCATTGATTCACCTCATCCAGACAAGCACACACAGCAGACCCACAGCTCCACACACTGAGAGTCCAATCACAGCGGCTATAAATGGGCTATGGTCTCCTATAAGAGTCAAATATGAATAAAGTGAAGTGGGGAATCAAAAACTCCAACTGAAGACAGGAGAAGATGCACTGATACCTTCAATCATGATTGACACTGTATTAGAGACCAGTAATCCAAGTCTATTCCTGGCCTCACAGTAGTACAGTCCTCCATCCTCAGATCTCATGTTAGTGATGCTGTACTGCTGTCCTGATCCTACTGGAGTGAACTCATTCACCTTAAACCAGTTGTAGTTCTCCACAGGTGGGTTGGCATCACTGCTGCAAGTCAGAGCCACTGAAGTGCCCTTGACAATCACATCATGGTCAGAAAATATAATGGTTGTGTTCTTTGGGGGATCTAGGATAGAAACATACAATAGATCGTTCTGCTTTTTTTAAACTAATACATACACACGCAACCTTACATTATTAACCGCCGTTTTCATGGAGGATATAGGAACATGAATGAAAACGAAACGGCAGAAAATACAATTCGGTTTCCTAAAACTTTGTGGCCACGTACGGTTACGTACAGCACTCAGCCTTCGGCTTTAGGCCTTCGGGCGAGCAACACCCATGATGATGCCCACAACAATCTGTTCTGACGCTTGTCTTCCAGAGGTGATACTCACATAGAACTTGGATAGACACGGCAGAAGAGGTTTGGTGGCCAATCCCATTGCCTGCTCGACAGAGATACTCTCCACTGTCCTCAGAACAGATCTTGCTGAAAGTGAGTGTCTTCTCCTCTCCTGACTTCAGTTCTACAGCTCCACTCTTCTTGATCCAGGTGTATGTGTGTACTGGTGGATCAGCTTCACTTATGCAGGTCAGAGTCACATTACTTCCCTCAGTTATTTCACCAGATGGATCAGATTTAATTTTTGTGTTCTTTGGACGATCTGGAACAAATATACAAATACAGTTAATGGTCAATATGTGGATCTTTACATTTACTGAATGAAACTGTTGGAAGCATTCATAGTGTTGGCATCTGCTTTTTCAATCATACTAATTTTACAGTGATACTCACACAACACATGAACAGACACAGGCTTAACAGTTGTATTTTTAGGAGAATCTTTAACATAAAAACATCAATCCCTTATGTACAGTACAGTAACACCCCAAGCTGTAATATCAGTGTTCAAGGTGAGGTAGCGTTACACTCACACAAAACATGTAGCTGTTTGTAATGAGAGGGGTTAGAACCATATCTGTCAGTTGCCACACAGTAGTACACTCCACTGTCCTCAGAGCGGATGTCACTGAAGGTGAGCTCCTTCTCTGTGTTGTTCAGTTGTCTGAATGTGTTTTCCCCGCTCTGCCCCCCTCTCTTGTACCATCTGTAATAGTTGTGCACTGGTTGGTTGGCACCAGTGCTGCAGGTCAGAGTCACTCTGATTCCCTCAGTTATCTGCCCAGGAGGACCAATCACAACCTCTGGAATCCATGGACGAGCTACATACAGAACAACAACATCAAAAGTGATTCCATGTGATTAAATTCATCACAGGTGTACTTAACTCTCTTGTTGTGTTGTTTTATGGTTACAACTTTGGTGTAGTGGTCAAAAATGACCTGAGCAGACCTGAGATAATACATTACTATGACAATACTATCACTGATTATCATTAGATTGTGATAGACCTCAGTATCGACTTATGATCTGTTGAATATTACAATTTTAATTATGGTCTAATTATGGCCTGTAGGCCACACTGATCGAAGCCTATGCAATTCAGTGAGGGAGCAAATATATTGGAAATAGGTTTTTGGTGGAGTCTGTCACTGGAAGCAAAAATAGGCAGTGAGGGGTGTGTTCATGTTTCTGTAAGTGAACACAAACACACTAACACTGTCCATCTGACCTGTAGTTAAGACTGTATGTGCCTGAAAATATTTTATTATATATTTTAAAGCTGAAAAAACACCCAATATGTTATGAAAATGATTGTGTCATGTGTTCAGATAACCTGCCTATATTAACAGTCATGGAGCCCATGATCATCCAATCAGATTAAACACATTTTTTAGAGGGGGAAAAATGTGATTTCAGTCAAATTTGACTGGAAAACAACAGGAGGTTCAAGTGTACAATTAGTGAAAAACGTATCCAATAGGAATACATTATGAGCCCTATATGTTACTAACCCAGGTTAGGAAAAGAAAAACATATGCTTAAACTTTTACAGTGATGTGATAGTTGACATATAAAGTGCAGAGTGTCTCACAGAGGGCAAGAAGTAGAGAAAAGGCTAAACTCACTATAAACCCAGAGGTACCGATGTGCTGATCTCTCCATGGCACCAGTACTGATGTTTACAACACAGTAATAATTTCCCCTGTCTGTAGTTCTGATGGAATGGATGGTGTATGTATTCTCTATTCCCTGTTTCAGGGCTGCCTGACTGGCAGTCTTATACCAGCTGTAGCTCTGCACTGGTAGATCACATCTGCTGCTGCAGGTCAGAGTCACTTTTGTTCCTTCATAAATTTTATAAGGTGGGCAGATGAACACTGATGTGGTCTGTGGGACATCTAGGAGGAAATAACATGTGAGATTACATCTCTCTCTCTCTTTCTCTAACACACACACACACACACACACACACACACACACACACACACAAACGCACACACTCACACAGGTTAATCATTTGTGCAAACAAGTGTAATGAGATTGTTTGACTTTTACCTCTAACATGCAGGTAAAACCCTGGTGTTCCAAGCCACTTCTCTCCTTCAGTGTGTGTTATTATCCTGCAGTAATAGTAACCAGTATCTGATGTAGTCAGTGAGTTTATTTGCAGTTGACATCCATGAGCTCCACACTGGTATACTGTGGCTCTGTCTCTGTATGAGTGGTCTGTGAGATCAAGGGATCCTCCATAAGGCTGATTTGTCCAGTAAGCCTGTTTAATGATCAGCCCACTGGGGTAGGTGTAAGAGCAGGACATCTCCACTGAACCCCCCACACAACCATAGGTACACTCAGGATTGTAAGTAACACTCCACTGCTGACCACACACACCTACCAGAGAAAACACACACAGTACACCACAGAACAACATCAACAAAGGAATCAATAGTAGAAGAAATGAATGTTCTTGCAGAGTACATGGCAGAACCTATAACATTGGTCACACTTAGGTGTGAAATAAGATGTTTATAAAGCTACTAGACAATTTGAGATGGCGTACGTTTATTTTTTTCTGTGCATAAATCATGTTGACCAAGTGCAGAAATTACTTTTTCTAATAAAAGCCTAGCAAATTTCCTAAAAAATGCAATTCATGAAGCCCAAACACTACAAAGGCACAACCACCTACCCACACAAAAACAAACACACACACACAAACTTTATCTGTTTGTGGTCAATATATTGACACATGCTATGTGGCTATGTCACTTCTCAGAAGAGCTGATGTTCTGAGGAAAAGGAGAAGTTTGCCCTTTGCACTCTACTTAAACTTGCACAGTATGAACGTCAGATCTTTTTTTTTTTTTTCCTAATATAATCCAAAAGGGTTTCTGAATTTTAACATTATTTCATATACAGCATCCTAATCAGGACTACACATTTCTGGATCAAATGATCATTTCAGATTTAGATCAAATTAGATTTGGTAATTTCAGAATATGAACACACCAACACACCAGCTAATTCCACAAGCCATACAGACTATGCAGTTTTGTGGTCAATATCAAAAACGACCCTGACGAAGTCATAAGCTGAGACATCGGTCAAATAAATGCAAACACATGTAAGTTCGAAGTGTGTCACAACACTTTTTGTATTGATTCAATGTAGACAACCTGATGAAAATATACGTATATATATATGAAGAATTCACAACTTTACCTTTCTCACCTTTAAATGCCAGATACATTCTACAAGCCCTTATACAAGGCATCTGTGACATACCGGCAAACAAGACAGAGAACCATTTTGTGTACTGCCAGGTCTTAGTGAAATATTGTTTTTGATCAATCAGACTGTATCATTTCCATTTGAAAGAGTTTAACCAGGTTTTCTTACATTAGTGACAGAGGAACATCAAGCGTTTGACTGACCTTTAGCTGTGAACAGGATCACCATAGACAGACAGGTCACACAGCTCCTTACCATTAAAGACAGGCCCTGAAAGTGTCAGCAAGCACTTGCAAACTTTAGAAACTGATTTAAGGTCATGAAGATAGTATGCTTGTTGAAACAAATTACAAACATGTATCATAGAAGATTTGGTCAAAAGCATTTTTTGATGGAAAAAATATGACATGAAGCTCTCGAAAGTATAGCATACAGCTCTTTACCATGTTTTACTGCTCATGAACCCCAGTGATGTCTGGAGGGTGGAGTGTAAAACTCTCACAGTTCTCACATATTCAGCACTGCTGCACATGAATAAGGAAGGAAATTCTAACCAGAGAAAATATTTTTGACTTCTTCATTTGTCCTTACCCTGCTCATTTTTTATTTATATACTGTTAGAACATGTTAGAGCATATGTACTCTTTGATCTAAGATGCAACACCCTGCCCCGACACACACACACGCATGCACACACACACATACACACACAGAAACACACACAGACACCTAAATGGTGTGGGCAACTATAGTTACCTCTGCAGAGACACAGTTTCCTGTCCTGTTTGGTCTCCACACAGAGTTCGGACAAGCATTTTATTTTAGCACTTCAGCCATCTTGTTGTGTAATATCGAATAAGAATCAGTTACATGCGTGTGTGTCCTCTAAATTAACTTCATATATATATATATATAATTCAACTTCAACTCCAGATACTGTACATAAAAGACTGCTTCATAGAAAGTGAATACACGCACACACAAACACACACAAACACACACACACACACACACGCACACACACACACACACTCAAGTCTAAACACTTTCTATGAAGCAGTCTTTTATGTACAGTATCTGCAGTTGATTTATAATATACATATATGAAGTTAATTTAGAGGACAAGCACGCATGGCTCAGAAAATGGCTCAGGCCACAACAAGATGGCTGAAGTGCTAAAACAAAATGCTTGTCCGAACTCTGTGTGGAGGCCAAACCACACAGGAAACTCTGCAGAGGCAACTATAGCTGCCCAACAGCATTTAAGTGTCTGTCTGTGTGTGTGTGTGACAGCCATCATTTCTGACCGTATGAATATAATTCTGTTAAAGGGGAACTCCCAGCATATTTAACCCTGTGGTGAAACGTCACATCCTCAGTATCGCCCCCTGCAGGATATGATCTCCAGTTGATTGTGTCTAAAAGTCCAGCATTAAAGTCTCCTGCCACACTGCAACTTTGTGGCTTCACAGGTACATCTTGTGGCCAGTGCTTTCAGGGGCTTCCATTTGGCAAATGCACATGCAATACAATGATGTCATTTCTGTGCATTACACAGTAGAGTTTGACCACTAGGGTGACCTTCCACCATACCAGGGGCTCTAGCACTCCAGTAGCGCCCTCTGCAGGAAATGGTCTCCTATTGATTATCTCCAGAGTGCACTCAGTTGCACCATCTGTTGGAAAAACCAAATAAAAAACAAATAACTATCAGAAGGTATGAAAAGTTATTGAAATTGGAACCAAACTAATTTTAAAACAAGCAGATATGTATTTTTTTGTTTGTTTGTTTCTTTTTTATTTTGTAGAAAGAAATTTACAGTATGTAAACTGACTGCCTGAAGAAAAACAAAACGTCCTCCCAGGTAATATTATTTTCCTTTTGGCCTTCAGGTAAGTCCAGTATCTAGCATCTATCATGTCACACATGCACTAATGATAGCAATAATTTTAGATGTGTATTCTGCCTCAGACGGCCAGGAGCCGCCACCATTTGGCATGGCAATGAAACTATAGGGATCATCCTCCCCTGGTGATCAATGTAAATTAACTGCTGGTACCCCTGTGGCTAGGGAGAACCTTTTGTTCATATTTACACTGCAAAGACAAACTTACCTCAGATAGATTTGGAATGTATATCTGTATGTTATGAAATGGTGAATCTATTCATGTTTGGTATCATCTTTATTGTCTCAGTACAAGGAGTACAATAGTCAAAGTGTATGACTGGTCAGGACAATCCATAAGTAATATTTCTGAGTCTTGGTGTCTACATACAACTGGATAGCCACTTAATAATGCTAATTGCCGTAGGTGTGTCCTTGGGCCATTAGACACGATGGCGCCAGGTAAAGAACCAATCACTTTATTGTATTGTACTTCAACTGTATGCAACTCCCCTCAGTTAAGTGTATTTAAGTAGAACACTTTCATTGTTTAAGTTAGATTTAATGGTGGATGCTTTCGGGCTGAAACTCTTATGTCTCCCTTGACGCGCCTTATAACGATTAAACCTGTTTCCTGAAGTTCCTGACTCTGCCACCAGTCTGCAATTATTACTACAAAACTAATTGCTTTCACTAATGCATCAGGTTTGAGCTCATATGATGATCACAGGTCCAACCATATGAACATAACTGTGTACTTCAGATGTTGACACAACATCAATATTGATTTGTATTCGTCTTCAGGCTCTGGTAAACTGCATCTGATGTTGCTGTTCAGGTGCTGGTAAACTGCATGAGCTTGGGTGGTGTTGGGGTTCAGATGCTGGTAAACTGCATGAGGTTGGGTGGTGTTGGGGCTCAGGTGCTGGTAAACTGCATGAGGTTGGGTGGTGTTGGGGTTCAGGTGCTGGTAAACTGCATGAGGTTGGGTGGTGTTGGGGCTCAGGTGCTGGTAAGCGGCATGAAGATGGGTGGTGTTGGGGCTCAGGTGCTGGTAAACTGAATGAGGTTGGGTGGTGTTGGGGCTCAGGTGTTGGTAAACTGAATGAGGTTGGGTGGTGTTGGGGCTCAGGTGCTGGTAAACTGCATGAAGTTGGGTGGTGTGGTTCAAGTGCTGGTAAGCTGCATGAGGTTGGGTGGTGTGGTATCCTGAATTGCAGGAGGTACTTTTTTAACATACAACTCAATGGCTTCAAAATATATGTCAATGCTCAAGAATTGTCCTGTGTCATCTGCCTCACCTGTTCATGTGTTGTATGTCTACGTCTCTCTGGTGTTTACTGCTAACAAAATGACAGATTGCTTTGATGTGAAACAATCATGTAGCTTTCTTTTGAAATCCCAATTGTACAACAGTGAGTAATGTGTGGACAGTTGGGGACAGGAGAAACAGAATCTTTGAGGTGGTGTTACAGTAAATGACAGGAATAAAGCTGTCTCTCAGTTACACTCATATACCTGACCATGATATCCACACAAAAGACACACAGGTGCACAGATGGAGACTGTTATTATCACATCAGTCACTAGAGGGCACTGCTCCCCTGCAGGACTCCTAGTATCTCAGAGTATTCGTCACACATGCACACCACGCACATCACACAAAAGTGCATAATCTGAGCTTTTAAATGCTACTGGTTGCTAGTTGCTGGGATAAATATGAGAAAATTAACTCTGAAATTAGTTAATAAACTTAATAATTTAACCAATTGAGCATATTGCATTCCTCTCTAAAGCAACACCCTTTTCTCTGTTGAACTGCTTTTACAGTATTTGTAACACATAGTACGTAGCCTCCCAGTATATCATATATTATTGTAGACATTACAAAATCTGAACTTTGCTTTGCTGATCCATTGCTGACCACACACACCTACCAGAGGACACACACACAAGGTAAATCTGAAGAGTAGCAACAAAAGAGTGGGAGAAAGCTAAATACTTGTGGAGTAAATGGCAGGTCTAAACCATACATGTTTATACACTGTGACTGTGATATCAACTGTGTATTGAGGCCTATATGAATGAAGGAATGAATTCCTTTATTTGTTACACAGGGACAATGTACATTAAGGGACATTGTACACGTAAAATGTAAATGCACCCAATTATAGCCAAAAGGCTCATTTCCATTGGGAGTCCCCCTGCCAAAGAAGCATGGCAATGGTACCTGGTAATTAAATCATGAAGTTACACAGAAAAATAGCAGTACAATATATAAAACAGATACATTACATAACATATGTCCGTTTACACCCCCCCCCAACACACACACACACACACACACACACACACAAGAACACATACACTCCCACCCACACACAAGCACACATGTCCACAAAACAACACACACACACACACACACACACACACACACACACATCATATATGTCTGTCTGTAAAACACCCCCACAACACACACACCAACCCACCCCCACACCCAAACACACACACACAGAACACCTACCCACACACACCCCCCCACACAAACACAGATGCCCACACACCAAGACACACCCTTGTGAACTCATATACTAATGCTGACAGATTTGGTTGTCAGTGGGACTGTATTCCACTCGCTAGCTGCCTTGCATGTGAAAAAGATGTTTTCCTATGAGGCATTACACAATCTCCACTCACGGCCCCTCTAGTACCACTGGTTTCAGATGATCTAAATTGCAGACTATAGAGAGGAGGTGGAGCTAAGTTGTGTTGAATTTTGTAAACAAGAGAGCAATTTTTAAAAATAACATGATTGTTACAGTTTAGAAGCAATATTTATTAAATATTGTGCAGTGATGGAAGGATCTTGGTTTTTATCTTGAATTTTGATAGCTTGTTTGTATAAAGATGTTACTGGCTTTAGTGTAGTGAAGTACACTATATACCACACTATATACAGTATATGGCAATATTCCTCAGACACTGTGTCAATACAAGATGTAATACATGTTATTTTCTATGGAAAACACTGAAGAAACACCAAATTCTCTCCCTCTCTCTCTCTCTCTCTCACACACACTCACACACACACACATATACACACACACACAAATGCTTGTGTTTGTATGTTGTGGGATGACCTGACAGGAACCTACATTGTGGGAGCCACCCTCTCTCGACATCATACACCTCTGAAAAATTCAGGCATGATCAGATGCACTTCAGGAGCATGAATATCACTGCAAATGGATAATATTCATAACTTGGGTTCAGACCTGACTGGGACCTCCCATTTGGGGACTTCTCAAACATCACTATTCTTCTGGGGACCCAAAACACATCTCAGTTTGTGCTATTCTTCTGAGGAACATCTTAAGACACTTCTAAGGTATATCATTCTTCTTGGGAACAGCTGTTCTGATATCTCTAGACAGGACCAACAGTCAGACACCTGTGCCACAGACTGACTGCAGTCCTAGTCTAAACGTGAAGGTGATACGGCCTACCTGCCTACCTATGGTCACAAAATTAGAGTCAGAGTTAGTAGATTTAGATATAGAGTTAGTTATAGCCACCATTTTAATGAATTTTCAGAAATATTTTTTTTTACATTTTGTTTTTTCAGATATGTCACTGAATCTGCATTTGGTTTGCTTTTCTATTATTTATTTTTACATTAAATCAACATAATTGAGGTTTGGTCAATATTTATTGAGATAAAAAACTAGACTTTTGAATATTTTCAAAAATGGATTTCTAATGTTTTGGAACCAAACTCTTCATATATAATTTAATTCTAGAATTTTAAATTCTATATTTAAGGCGTAGCCTACACAATACAGAATACATGTACACATGCATGAATTGAAAAGGTAAAAAAAGTCAGAAAATGTAAGAAAATGAAACTTTGCATCCTGCTAGGTGCAGTCAGGAATGATAAGCGGTTTGTAAACATACAGCACAACCCTCTGATAATATCTCTCCACAATCCACTAGCTCTCGTTTCTTCAAGGAGACTGTAAAAATACTCTTTCTATGATATCCTGGCTCTAAGAACTGGAAACAATTATATGAGCTCACAGAAGATGACAACAATCATGTTACACTTAGTTAAACACACATACATACACACACACACAAATATGCCTTAGATTGAGAAGCCATGTTTAGCTTCTACCTGATTGCTGCTTTCCTCCTCCTCTCTCCAAATAAATAATTGTTCATGGACTTTAAGTAACCTGGAAAATTACTTTTTTTTAGCAACTAGCAGCATCTGGTTGGGTGGTGTTGGGGTTTAGGCTCTGGTAAACTGCATTAGGTTGGATGGTGTTGGGGTTCAGGCTCTGGTAAACTGCAATAGGTTGGATGGTGTTGGGGTTTAGGCTCTGGTAAACTGCATTAGGTTGGATGGTGTTGGAGTTTAGGCTCTGGTAAACTGCATTAGGTTGGATGGTGTTGGGGATCAGACTGTGGTAAACTGCATCAGGACAAGTTGAAAAGGACAAGTTTAACACAGAGATACAAAAAACAAAACAAAACAAAACAAAGAGAAAAACACCTATTTCTGGAAGTAATCTATATGGTGCAGGACCTGTTTCCTGTAGCAAACATGCATGAGAGTTCAGTGGCCAAGGTGCATCTCCAGTACTACTCTCTTCAGGGCTGAACACTGCTGTAGACAATGGAAGAATCCAGCCCTGGCTGCACACTGCTGTAAGTGGGAGAGAGCTCCTCCTCTGGCTGAAGTGGGGAACTACACAATAAAGCACATCAGTAATCTTCATAGGTCTGACATTAGTAACACACTGATCAACATACAGTGTCAACTGGTAGGCTAAGTGTTGGTGTCTACATACAACTGGATAGCCACTTAATAATGCTAATTGCCGTAGGTGTGTCCTTGGGCCATTAGACACGATGGCGCCAGGTAAAGAACCAATCACCTTTTATTGTATTGTACTTTAACTGTATGCAACTCCCCTCAGTTAGGTGTATTTAAGTAGAACACTTTCATTGTTTAAGTTAGATTTAATGGTGGATGCTTTCGGGCTGAAACTCTTATGTCTCTTATGTCAGCCCTGGCTGCACACTGCTGTAAGTGGGAGAGAGCTCCTCCTCTGGCTGAAGTGGGGAACTAAACAATAAAGCACATCAGTAATCTTCATAGGACTGACATTAGTCACACACTGATCAACATACAGTGTCAACTGGTAGGCTAAGTGTTAGTATATTTACGGCAATGAAACATTCAAAACAGCATCTTTTTTATAGTATACAGCATCATTCAATGCGCAAATACAGATACAACAATTCACTATTGTTTGTCAGAGACCATGTTTCCCTCAGCAGTGAACTTTAAGTCTGCAGTGATTACTTAAATGCACATCAGCCCTCGTGTTGTAGTGGACAGGCACCATATTGTAGTGGACCTCTGTGCACGCCCAACATTTTTGAACACAACACTAGTATACTGGACATGATCCCCCTGAACTCCTGCGGCCTGTCTGGAGCACTTTGGCTGGACACAGGCATAAAGGACCCTCATCATCCTCTGCAGCCTCAGCTGCTCTGCTCTGACCAGTGACACTGGAGTACTGATGGTCCTGAGGAGACAGATTGAAGAGTCACATGTTAGATGGGGAGGCAGGACAGACTGAATGTGGACCTGGAGAATGAGACACATTATGTGCTCCTCTGGATTCTGTCTCCTCTTCATTTGTCTGTGGAACAAAAGATGCCAAGTGAAAGCAGAAAGGATGGAAGGATTAAAACACATGTAAGGGAAAAAGAGAATTGTGTAGGTATTGTTTAACTTGTGTTTGATTATTTCAGCGCCTTTGACTCACCTCATCCAGACAAGCACACACAGCAGACCCACAGCTCCACACACTGAGAGTCCCACCACAGCTGGGCTCTGGTCTTCCAAAGGAAATAATGAGACACAAACTGTGAGGAGGGGGGATCACAAGTGACCTTGTTTCCTACGTATGAGCATCTGACTCCTTATTCCCCACAGCCCCACAGTCTGTGGGTTTGTGGTGCATACGTGGTACTGCCACAGTCTTGGTCTGTCAGAATGCATGTTACCAGATTAGACTATGCACACCACACACAACGCCTGCACTTTCCATTTGAAATAGACAAGAGTTCTATTTTTTCATGCAGTATAACATGGTCTCCAGAGACTTTACATGAGAAGTCGGAGGCCGGTTCGTGCAGGAGACTGATTCTGGTGTGAATACACAGGCGTACACGCACTGCGATCGTGTTGATTGCTGTGTGAATGAGGTGTTTGTATTGGGCAGCACTGAAGGTTCTTTGTCCACACAGAATGTTTCAATATAAACATCTGGTGTGTTGTGTCCCTCAATCAATGTATCATTTCAATTCAGGCTGGAAAGAAAAGAATAATTCATATTTCAGTGAAGAAAATGGTACTCACACAAAACCTGGAGGTGTTCTTCAGGTGAACATTTGGAACCACATCCATACATGGACATGCATAAATATTCACCACTTTCTTCAAGTATGATGTATTTGGTGATGTAAGTTTTTCTAATCCTCTGGTACTGGTACTGGTCAGATCTATTCCTGAACCTGCTGTAGTTCAGCACTGGTAGATCAGCACAAACAACCATGAACCAAATATATAAAACATGTACAATACAATATTAGAGTTAGATGTACATTAATTATGGTAAAGATCATAGAAATACAGGTAAGTACCTATAAAAAAAGTTATTTTTTTTACTTTTCTGAGAATTAAGTTGTGTTGAATAATTCTTTTGAGTTGGTTTGAATGTTGGGGTTTGCAGTGTACCTCTAACATGCAGGTCAACACCTGACTGTCCAATCCACTTCTGATTGTCGTCAGATCTTGGAGTTTGGAGTCCAGGCATGTTAGTGTCATAATGAAATAACTGACATTTAAAGTAGTTTAAACACAATGCTTAAAGCACTTAAGGACGATCACGTTTCACAGACAGTAGAGGTTTTCCGTCTGTGTCATATCAGTCAGAATCTCTGTTGCTGCCTCTATTAGCCAAGTGTTTGGGTTTGTCAGATCAACATGACCACATCAGAGGAGTGTGCACAGTACACACTGGACCTAACTGAAAACTCAAAATTTGGCCTCAAACGCCTCCCACTGAGATCAACGTAATCCCTCTGTCTACTTGTTTTACTGTCTAGGACAGGGGTTCTCAACCTTCATTGCAGTTGGGGCCCCCTCTCCTCTGCATGCTTTGCCTTTGAGTGTGGAGCTATGACGCGGATGCGGACAGTAATATGTGACGTTGCGTCATGTTCGCGTCGCAGGCTCAAAATACTACGTACGGGATGCTACATTTTAAGCAACTATTGATTTGTTGGTGTGTTATAATAGTCCAAACACCTGCATTTTGACATGGGCGAATGTGTTGCATCTCCTTGCATCTACTAATAGCAAATGAGCCTTTTTTTTCCTTGTAGCCTACTCGCCCCCCCTCAGGGAGTCGTGCTATGGAACCACTGGTCTAGGGTCTCTACGAGTGGCACTGGTTGCACTACAGTATCTTAGCTAGCAGGGGGCATCAGATGTTCCTGATGGCAGATGTTGGATCTTGCTTGTTGCTGTTGCTGCATCTATTAGCCAAGTGTTTGGGTTTGTCAGATCAACATGACCACATCAGAGGAGTATGCACAGTACACACTGGACCTAACTGAAAATTTGGCCTCAAACACCTCCCACTGAGATCAACGTAATCCCTCTGTCCACTTCTTTTACCGTCTACGATCTTTGCAAGTGTCACTGGTTGCACTACAGTTTCTTAGCCACTAGGGGGCATCAGATGTTCCTGATGGCAGATGTTGGATCTCGCTTCCCATAAGAATTATAAGCTTAGGTATTCTATAAAGTTCTTCTTACAAACATCTTCAGCTTTTGAACCAATGTCTACTCTTTTGGCTTGTAAAAGAGTATACATATTATGCACTATGGAGTTATATGCATGGCAAAGACACCAAAAATAAACATCTAAGAGAGGTGCTTTATTTGAAAAACACAGTCTAGAAATTACATTTTTATATAACACAGCTATTACTGTAATATCAAATGCACAGACTTCAGAGAAATTAAAACAGAATTACCCATATAACTTCATTAAGGATGTATGTGAAATCTCTGATTGAAACATACTGGTGTATTTAATCTTGTTTACATGTACTAATCTAAATGAAAAGGTCAAGTTTAACACACCAAGTAACAAAGTTATACAAAAAAACAAACAAAAAAAGTTCAACACGTTCAAAGTTCAATTAGATCAACATATCTGTGGAAAGTTCAGCATATTCTGGAAAAAAATCAGAGTAAAACGCCTTTTTAAGGAAGATAATCAGTACAGTGCAGGACCTGCTTCCTGTAGAAATTTCAGTGGGAGTGGGGCACCTCTAGTACTTCTCTCTTCTGGGCTGGACACTGCTGTAGGGATTGGAAGAGCACATTGCTGTAGATGGGAGAGAGCTCCTCCTCTGGTTGAACTGGGGAACTATACAAGAAAGCACATTGGTTCTGAAATTTGTAACACACATGTAAACAAACAATATCAGCTGGAAGGGGTTAACATTTTTTTACAATACAATAATTAAAAAAAATGTGAGAATAAACATTTTTTTCAACAACAACAACAACAATAACGAAAACCATAGAGTAACATGACAGTAGTACAGAATATTCTCAGTCTTCACCAAATGTGTTCCTACCACAACTCACTAATCTCATTTCTAGATTGTGTTTCCCTGGCACACTGAGCTCTACACTGTAAAGGCTGCAGTGGTAACTGTCCATCATCATCTGTGTCGTAGTGCACATTACATTACATTGTACAGTACTGCTCACTGCAATGAACCATAGAGTGCATTGTAGAGCACAGTGTTATGTGGAAAGGAAGCTCACCCCTCTGCAGCTTCTGTCTTCTTGAACTGGACACTGGCATACTGGACATCATCCCCCTGAACTCCTGCAGTCTGTCTGGAGCACTTTGGCTGGACACAGGCATAAAGGACATCATCCACTGCTCCTCCTGCAGTCTGTCTGGAGCCGTGGGGCTGGATGGAGGAACACTGACCCTCATCATCCTCTGCAGCCTCAGCTGCTCTGCTCTGACCAGTGACACTGGAGTACTGATGGTCCTGAGGAGACAGATTGAAGAGTCAAATGTTAGCTGGGGAGGCAGGACAGACTGAATGTGGACCTGGAGAATGAGACACATTACCTGATCTTCTGGATTCTGTCTCTTTTTCGTTTGTCTGTGGAACAAAAGTTAACAAGTGAAAGCAAAAAGGATGGAAGGATTAAAACACATGTAAGGGAAAAAGAGAATCGTGTAGGTACTGTTTAGCTTGTGTTTGATTATTTCAGCGCCTTTGACTCACCTCATCCAGACAAGCACACACAGCAGACCCACAGCTCCACACACTGAGAGTCCCACCACAGCAGATATAAATGGGCTCTGGTCTCCTGTAAGAGTCGAATATAAATTAAGTCAAGTGGGGAATCAATAACTCCAACTGAAGACAGGAGAAGATGGACTGATACCTTCAATTATGATTGACACTGGATTAGAGACCAGTGATCCAAGTCTATTCCTGGCCTCACAGTAGTACTGTCCTCCATCCTCAGGGCTGATGTTAGTGATGCTGTACTGCTGTCCTGATCCTACTGGAGTGGACTCATTCACCTTAAACCAGGTGTAGTCCTCCACTGGTGGGTTGGCATCACTGCTGCAAGTCAGAGTCACTGAAGTGCCCTTGACAATCACATCAGGGTCGGAAAATATAATGGTTGTGTTCTTGGGGGGATCTAGGATAGAAAGATACAATAGATCGTTCTGCTTTTTTTAAACTAATACATACACACACAACCTTACATTATTAACCACCGTTTTCATGGAGGATGAAGGAACATGAATGAAAACTAAACGGCAGAAAATACAACTCGGTTTCCTAAAACTTTGTGGTCACGTACGGTTACCTACAGCACTCAGCCTTCAGCTTTGTGCCTTCGGGCGAGCAACACCCATGAGGATATCCACAAACAACCTCACTCCCACCCGTGTTATATTGCTTAATTAAGACATGCTTCTGTCCAAAGTTCCAGAACACAAGGTCTGGGTCCTCTGTAATTCCGTCCATCAATATCTGTTCTGACGCTTGACTTACAGAAGTGATACTCACATATAACTTGGATAGACACGGCAGAAGAGGTTTGCTGGCCAATCCCATTGCCTGCTCGACATTGATACTCTCCACTGTCCTCAGAACGGATCTTGATGAACGTGAGTGTCTTCTCCTTTCCTGACTTCATTTCTACAGCTCCACTCTTCCTGATCCAGGTGTATGTGTGTACTGGTGGATCAGCTTCACTCATGCAGGTCAGAGTCACATTACTTCCCTCAGTTATTTCACCAGATGGATCAGACTTAATTGTTGTGTACTTTGGACGATCTGGAACAAATATACAAATACAGTTAATGGTCAATATGTGGATCTTTACATTTACTGAATGAAACTGTTGGAAGCATACATAGTGTTGGCATCTGCTTTTTTCAATCACATTAATTTACAGTGATACTCATGCAACACATGAACACACATAGGCTTAACAGTTGTATTTTGAGCAGAATCTTTAACATAAAAATATCAATCCTTCATGTATCAAGTACAGTAACACCCCAAGCTGTAATATCAGTGTTCAAGGTGAGTGTACAAAAGGTAGCATTAAACTCACACAAAACATGTAGCTGTTTGTAAGCAGAGAGGTTAGAACCATATTTGTCAGTTGCCACACAGTAGTACACTCCACTGTCCTCAGAGTGGATGTGACTGAAGGTGAGCTCCTTCTCTGTGTTTCTCAGTTGTCTGAATGTGTTTTTCCCGCTCTGCCCCCCTCTCTTGTACCATCTGTAATAGTTGTGCACTGGTTGGTTGACACCAGTGCTGCAGGTCAGAGTCACTCTGATTCCCTCAGTTATCTGCCCAGCAGGACCGATCACAACCTCTGGAATCCATGGACGAACTACATACAGAACAACGACATCCAAAGCGATTCCATGTGATTAAATTCATCACAGGTGTACTTAACCCTCTTGTTGTGTTGTTTTGTGGTTAAAATTTTGATGTAGTGGTCAAAAATAACTGGACCACTTTTAACTTGAGAAAATACATTACTATTACAATACTATCAATGATTATCATTAGATTGTGATAGACCTCAGTATCGACTGTTTCAGTTAAATTTGACTAGAAAACAACAGGAGGTTCAAGTGTACAATTACTGAAAAACGTATCCAATAGGAATACATTATGAGGCCTATATGTTACTAACCCAGGTTAGGAAAAGAAAAAAATCAACATATGCTTAAACATTTACAGTGATGTGATAGTTGACATATCAAGTCCAGAGTGTCTCACAGAGGGCAAGAAGTAGAGAAAAGGCTATACTCACAATAAACACTCAGTTTCTCATGTGCTGATCTCTCCATGGCACCAGTACCGGTATTTACAATACAGTAATAATATCCCCCGTCTGTAGTTCTGATGAAATGGATGGTGTATGTATTCTCTTTTCCCTGTTTCAGGGCTGCCTGACTGTCAGTCTTATACCAGCTGTAGCTCTGCACTGGTAGATCAGATCTGCTGCTGCAGGTCAGAGTCACTTTTGTTCCTTCATAAATGTTATAAGGTGGGCAGATGAACACTGATGTGGTCTGTGGGACATCTAGGAGGAAATAACATGTGAGATTACATCTCTCTCTCTCTCTCTCTCTCTCTCTCTCTCACACACACACACACACACACACACACACACACACACACACAGGTTAATCATATGTGCAAACAAGCATAATGAGATTGTTTGACTCTTACGTTTAACATCCAGGTAAACCCCTGTTTTTCCAATCCACTTCTCTCCTTCAGTGTGTGTTGTTATCCTGCAGTAATAGTAACCAGTATCTGATGTAGTCAGTGAGTTTATTTGCAGTTGACATCCATGAGCTCCACACTGGTATACTGTGACTCTGTCTCTGTAGTTTGAGTGGTCTGCAAGATCAGGGGGATCCTCATAATGCTGTTTTGTCCAGTAAGCCTGTTTAAAGATCAGCCCACTAGGGTAGGTATAAAAGCAGGACATCTCCACTGAACCCCCCACACAACCACAGGTCCTCTCAGGATTGTAAGTAACACTCCATTGCTGACCACACACACCTACCAGAGAAAACACACACAGTACACCACAGAACAACCTCAACAAAGGAATCAATAGTAGAAGAAATGTATATTCTTGCAGAGTACATGGCAGAACCTATAACATTGCTCACCCTTAGGTGTGAAATAAGATGTTTATAAAGCTACTAGACAATTTGAGATGGCATGAATAATGTCGACCAAGTACAGAAATGACTTTTTCTAATAAAAGAATAGTAAATTTCCTGTGCAAAAATGCAATTCACTAAGCCCAAACACTACAAAGGCACAACCACCTGTCCACACAAACACACACACAAACAAACTTTATCTGTTTGTGGTCAACATATTGACACATGCTATGTGGCTATGTCACTTCTCAGAAGATCTGATGTTCTGAGGAAAAGGAGAAGTTTGCTCTTTGCACTCTACTTAAACTTGCACAATATGAATGTCATTTTTTTTTTTTTTTTTTTTCTTAATATTATCTCAAATGGTTACTGAATTTTCACATTATTTCATATACAGCATGCTACCCTTTTCTGGATCAAATGATCATTTCAGATTTAGATCAAATTAGATTTGGTAATTTCAGAATATGAACACACCAACACACCAGCTAATTCCACAAGCCATACAGACTATGCAGTTTTGTGGTCAATGTCAAAAACGACCCTGACGAAGTCATAAGCTGAGACATCGGTCAAATAAATGCAAACACATGTAAGTTCTAAGTGTGTCACAACACTTTTTGTATTGATTCAATGTAGACAACCTGATGAAAATATACAAAACAAAACAATTCACAACATTCCCACTACCTTTATCACCATTAAATGCCAGATACATTCTACAAGCCCTTATACAAGGCATCTGTGACATACCGGCAAACAAGACAGAGAACCATTTTGTCTACTGCCAGGTCTTAGTGAAATATTGTTTTTGATAAATCAGACTGCATCATTTCCATTTGGAAGAGTATAAACAGGTTTTCTTACATTAGTGACAGAGGAACATCAAGCGTTTGACTGACCTTTAGCTGTGAACAGGATCACCATAGACAGACAGGTCACACAGCTCCTTACCATTAAAGACAGGCCCTGAAAGTTTCAGCAACCACTTGAAAACTTTAGAAACTGATTTAAGTTCATGAGTATAGTATGCTTGTTGAAACAAATTACAAACATGTATCGTAGAAGATTTGGTCAAAAGCATTTTGTGATAAAAAAAAAAAATATGACATGAAGCTCTGGAATGTATAGCATACAGCTCTTACCATGTTTTGCTGTTCATGAACACCAGTGATGTCTGGAGAGTGGAGTGTAAAACTCTCTCACAGTTCTCACCTGTTCAGCACTGCTGCACATGAATCGGGAAGGAAATTCTAACCAAAGAAAACATTTCTGATTTCTTCATTTGTCCTTATCTGCCCATTTTTTATTTATATTCTGTTAGAACACTCTCCTTAAGACCAGACTCTGACTGCATTCATGCTGACAACTACAAAGGTGTTCAACCCCAGCCTTGTGCCGGCCCCTGCAGCTACCACTGCTACAGCCTTGCTCAGGACAGGAGGAAGAAGAGACGAGCCTAGCGTGAGTGCTGGGAGTGGTGCATCTGGAGGTTTATTGGCACTGTAGGCTCCTCGTTTATCCACTCCAGTCACATCTAAGCACTTGCATATGGCTAAACAAAATAAAGTGTTTGCTTACACACATTACCCCTGTGTCAAACAAAATAAAGGTCAAAGTTCAGAGTGCTCACATATATACACCCTGTGGCCTCTGTCCCCAGTTATGTGTCACCTGGGCTCCTAATACAACAACCCTTATTAGAGCACCGATCCACAAGCATGTACTCTCATCCCCCTGTGTCCCTGTCATCAAGTGCACCACACCTGGTAATGCAGTCCCCTCCAGAGCAAACTGCAGCCCATAACCCTCCCTGATCTGGATGCATTACAGCAGGGCTGACGTCAATCTCTTGGCATTGCCCACTGTTCTTTACTCTGTCAGCACGCTAGGCACGCTTGGCCAAACTCGCACCCGTGGACAAACATTCCACTGTACACTTTCCCCCGGTGACCCTCATTCTGCCCTCCTTGTACAGAGTGAGGATGGAGAGTGTGTCAATGATTCTGATAGCTCCCCCCATTTGCAAGGACGTCCTTGGTTGGCAATACATACCTGAGATAGCTCAGCTCCTATATGCCACAGCATGGTGTCTCCCCCTACACAAGTCCCTGCTCTCCCAGGTGAGGAGGGGGATTTTTATCCCCACCCAGACAGGTGGGCTCTCTGGGCCTGGCCTAAGACAGGCTCAATCTGAACTCAGCTGGTTTGGCTTTGAATGGGATTGCTACTATTCAGAGTGCCAGGGCCTCCTCCACTAGGTCTTTATATGATTTGAAATGGAGGGTGTTTGAACACTAGTGTGAGGAGTGTCAATAGTTGCCTTTACATTCAGTGCTCAGTTCCTCTTTGTGCTTTCCTTTTTACAGGGGCTCTTGGACGAGAGCAAAGCTTTCTCTACGCTATATCTGTGGGTCACTTAGGTACTGGCACAACAGCGACTGGATCTCACCCTCTGGGGTGTCGCTTCAATGCAAAGGTTTCACAAATCTTTGGTTATGATGAAAGCCACCACAGACAGAGAGGTCACACAGCTCATCAGCATCAACAAACCTTGAAGAGCTTTAGTTTTGACAAGTTTTGAAGTCAGGTGGTTGACAGCTTGTCATTACTTTGACATATTTCAAATTTAGATGATAAACCTATATGAAGTAATATCAAAAACACCTTTGCTCCGTGTTGTATAGATAGTCAAGAAAGTTAGCCAGGAAACCACCAAATACTAGCACTGTACATGTACAGTGTTGAGGTTTTTTTTTTCTTTTTTGAGTTAAAACATCCACAAAATAATCTAGAAATAACAAGTATAACAACCATACACAGTATAATGTAATAACAAAAAATGTCTTTCCTCAGTTAGCAGACAAAACACATGAACCTGGTGCAAGGACAGTTATGCTATCCTGTTCTACCATGTGTGGTCACTGTAAAGCCAAGCCAATGAATACAAAAAAAGCTGCCATCAGGACAATTTGATACCTAAAGTCTTACAATAACACCATACGACAACATTAACTTTCCAACAAACATCCACATTTCTCCACTGTTTCAGTCGTCATAACATATAAAGTCGGTCTCTTACCATGTCTCACCACTGCTGTTCCTTAGCAATCCTGGTGAAATAATGATATCATCAAAATTTAGCTTTTATCCAGCGTCCAACTCTACACTTTATATTATTTATGTACTCTTGAATCTAAGATGCAACACCCCACCACGATACACACAAACAGACTGACACTTAAATGCTGTTGGGCAGCTATAGTTGCCTCTGCAGAGTTTCCTGTGTGATTTGGTTCAGAGTTCAGACAAACATTTTATTTTAGCACTTCAGTCATCTTGTTGTGGCCTGAGCCATTTCCTTTAGACACTTGATAATATCAAATAAGAATCAGTTACACATCTGTGCGTTTCCTCTAAATTAACTTCACATATATATATATATATATATATATATATATATATATATATATATATATATATTGTAAATCAACTCCAGATAATTTACTTGTATTTACATGTTTATGTACATAAAAGACTGCTTCATAGAAAGTGTTTAGACACACACATGTGTGTGTATGAGTGTGTGCGTGTGTTTGTGTGTGTGTGTGTATGTGTGTGTGTGTGTGTGACAGCTTTCTGACCGAGTATGAGTATAATTCTGTTAAAGGGGAACCTCAGCATATTTAACCCTATGGTGAAACATCACATCACTCAGTATCGCCCCCTGCAGGATATGATCTCCAGTTGATTATGTGTAAAAGTCCGGCATTAAAGTCTGCTGCCACACTGCAACTTTGTGGCTTCACAGGTACATCTTCTGGCCAGTGCTTTCAGGGGCTTCCATTTGGCAAATGCACATGCAATACAATGATGTCTTTTCTATGCATTACACAGTAGAGTTTGACCACCAGGGGGAGCTTCCACCATACCAGCTCCAACACTCAGTAGCACCATTTGTAGGATATGGTCTCCTATTGATCTCCTATTGATAGATTATATCTATTTTTTTTCTTCGTAGAAAGAGATTTTCAGTATGTAAACGGACTGTCTGAAAATAATAATAATAATAATAATAATAATAATAATAATAATAATAATAATAATAAAACACCTCCCAGGTAATCTTATTTACCTATTGGCCATCAGATGAGTCCAGTATCTCGCATATTATGACATCTTCAACTGTGATGGACAAATCTGAAGACACCTGTGATCCAAATCTACTCCTGGCCTCACAGTAGTACTGTCCTCCATCCTCACATCTGATGTCAGTGATGCTGTACTGCTGTCCTGGATCCCACTTAAACCTCACTTTGTAGGTCACATCCCAAAACAGCAATGAAGAAAAAAAACTGGACCTTTCCAGCTTTAGTGAGCTCTTATAACACAACCTCCCCCACCTCCCCACCCACTCACACACACACACACACACACACACACACAGAAATCCTCACCTTTACTAAATAGTTGAGCTGACCTAAAAGGTGTGTTACTTTTCGGCAGTAGAATCTGATGATCTATGTTGTGTAGGAAAGAGCACCTCTTTCAAACCAAATCTCTTTTTGTTGAGTATCTGAATTAATAATTATTTCAAGTCCAAATAGACTGATTGCAAATCAGCTGATTTTGCCACTCTCTAGCAGCCTCTTACGGCCACATTCACTGGAATACGTACAAAGCACTGAACATATCAAATAATCAGATATAAAACTTCTAAAATTACATGAAAGCTTATTTTGGCCAAACACCATATTACAAAGCACCCTTCACTGCTTTTTCACCAAATAATCTCATTTCCAATACGCTCCTAGTTAAAACAATACTCATGGCCATCCTATTGCAATCTGCTTATACATTCCTTCATGCCCAATCATCAATAGACAGGCTAGGCCAAAAACTGCAATGCCAGTCGCTGAACAAGTCTTAAAGATTGAAACATATGCAGAAACCAGGATAAGTGGAAATTTGTGTGTTTATTACTATGAAAATATATATGTTTGTGGAAACGAAAATCGCCCCATAGAAAACCATTACAACACTGAATATTGCCTATTCCACCTTTAAGTGCTTAAGTGAACTGTCTTGGAGGCTGGGAGGCATTTTTAGGACTTTATGTACCCAAACATGGAGTTTAATAACTAATTTCTGTCTGTTTTTAAAGTTTGAACTAGCAGCCCATTGATGGCCATTCATTTACTCTTTACGGTCATCTCAGCAGTTTGGTTGAGCATGTTTTCAAAAAATTAAGTAATCAAAATATGTATTTTTTGTCTATATGTGTTCTATGACATCTTTTTCAGATTTATTTAAAATAAAGTGTTCCAGCTAAGTGGCTAGTACTTATATAGGCAATGTATATCATCAGTCGTCAAGGTCTTGGAACACGTGTGCAAATTCATTGCCTCCCTGAAATAATTTAGCTCTTGCAAAGTATAATAAAAAGCACAATTTATTACACTGTAACAACAGTGTGTAGGTACACAAAAGTACATTATCTAAGTACAACACTAGTAAATGATATAACATATTGTTACACGGGTTGTACCACTGTACCTAATTAAGTATATACACTGTAACAGTGACACCATAAAATAAAGTGTTACCTTGTTGACCTATGAGTGATGAATTCCTGCACCTCAGTAACCTAGCTTAGCCCTAAAACCCCTCATTTGTTTGTCCATGTGACAGCTGAAATATCCAGAATGTCCTAGACAAGGCAGGAAGTAGATGTAAGGCCACTCACAGTAAACTTGCAGATAAACAGGAGATGAGCTCTCACTGGTACCGCTGGTGTAAGTCAAACCACCGTAATATTCTCCACTGTCTGTAGATGAGATCGAACAGAATGTGCAGGTCAGAGTCACCCTGGAGTCCTCCAGTATGTTTTCAGGGGTATAGATGGACACTGATGTAGTTTGTGAGGCATATACCAGGGAAACGTGTTTTTGTTTGACATAAATCACATGCTATCGGATTTCGTTCTGTCTGTGTATTGAGGCCTATATACAGTATATGGCAATATTCCTCAGACGTTGTGTCCAATACACTACAGGCCAGGCACGAGTCAGATCAAGATGTAATACACGTTATTTTCTATGGATAACACTGAAGAAACACACAATTCTCTCTCTCTCTCTCCCTCTCTCTCTCACACACACACACACACACATTTGTGTTAACTTCATCTTATTGTTTTTTTTTGTTTGTTTGTTTGTTTTTTGGTGTAAGATATTTACATATTGGACAGTTCTCAGAAGAGCTGATGTTCTTCATAGAAAATGAGAAGTTTGGTCTTTGTCTTAAACAACAGGCTAATACATTTGCAAACGGCTTTTAGTATCATCATTAAATTATAATCATTAAATTATAATCGTTTCATATGCAGGATCAATTAATACACCAATCTCATAAGGCACCAGCTATCAAGGTTTCATGGTAACTGTGGAAATAACATGAAGGGCTTGATGTACCTTCTAGTGTGCACAGAAACATAGCCATCAGAGATCTCATAACCATCAACAGCAAATCCTGTAAATTTCAGTGTTGACTCATTTTGTTGTTAGAATATGATAGCAATAATTTTAGAAGTGTATTCTGCCTCAGACGGCCAGGAGCCGCCACCATTTGGCATGTCATTGAAACAATAGGGATCATCCTCCCCTGGTGATCAATGTAAATTAACTGCTGGTACCCCTGTGGCTTAGGAGAACCTTTTGTTCATATTTACACTGCAAAGACAAACTTACCTCAGATAGATTTGGAATGTATATCTGTATGTTATGAAATGTGAATCTATTCATGTTTGGTATCATCTTTATTGTCTCAGTACAAGGAGTACTATAGTCAAAGTGTATGACTGGTCAGGACAATCCATAAGTAATATTTCTGAGTCTTGGTGTCTACATACAACTGGATAGCCACTTCATAATGCTAATTGCCATAGGTGTGTCCTTGGGCCATTAGACACAATGGTGCCAGGTAAAGAACCAATCACCTTTCATTCTATTGTACTTCAACTGTATGCTCACTGTATGCAACTCCCATCAGTTAAGTGTATTTAAGTAGAACACTTTCATTGTTTAAGTTAGATTTAATGGTGGATGCTTTCGGGCTGAAACCCTTATGTCTCCCTTGACGTACGCCATTGTAACGATTAAACCTGTTTCCTGTTCCGGAGTCTGCCACCAGTCTGCAATTATTACTACAAAACTAATTGCTTTCAAATATAGAACACTTACTCTGCATTTCATTATATCTGTGACTACAATCTCAGCAATGGTGCTTAAAAGCTACCAATGAAAGCACAAGAACAAAGGGAAGCAATCTTTAAAGTCATGTAACGTTAACGTCCTATGTGCAGTTGAGAAACCATTCAGTAATGACTAGAGAGAGTAACAGAATCTAATGAAACAACTGGACTGATTTGTCAAAAGCTCTATTGTTGTCCAGACAGACCTATGCATTAAAGTCAGAACTAACTAATGCTGGCTAAGCTCTTGGATGATATTATGGTCTATGTGTCTCCACTGTATTAAATATAATCGAAGTTGCTGCCAAGGCCACCTTCACCTTGGACCAGGAAAAAAAAAAATCAATGACACCTTTGACCTCTCAGATAATACAAACATCCATATTGTCATCATTCTTTCATGGCCATGACAGAATTTCTTACCATGCCTCCACTGCTACTGATCAGTTACTCAGTCCAGATGACAAATGAGGAACAGTACAGCCAGCTACAGCTCTTAGTAGGCATGTGGTAAACACAGCATACATTTCTAACTTCAGTGATGGACTGTTGATCTTGAACTTTCCTCCTTGCAGCGAGTTCAATAATATCTCACTTAGCCATCAGGCATTTGCTCTCATTTATCCTCTAACTCCATGCATTATGTTTTTGTTTCTATGATGTTCTTTATGTTGGATAATATTTGGTCATTGTTTGGTCATTACAGTGTGACTGGGCAGCAACGTGTGCCTCTGCACAGATACAGTTTCCTGTGTGATTATGAGTCCTCACACAGAGCATGAGGAAGCAACCCTCATTTTAGCATCTCTTTCAGTTCATCTTTTGTCAGTGTGCCAAGATCATTTAAAACAAGTTTATTGTTTGGCCGCATGACTGAAATGCTTTTGGCTGTAAGCTCTACATAGCTGGATCTCATCATTTGGGTCTTCTTGCTGGTGGGCAGTAAGGCCTCTACAGAGTAGCATTCAGTTCAGATGCCAGAGATGAAGACACAGAGTGAGGGGGAGGCAAAGAGATGCTACTGAAACTCATCCCTATGACTGGAAATACTCTCTGGCTGGAATGGCAGGACAGGAGCATCACTGGCTGCACTGTGACAGTTTGGCCAGCAGGGTGGTGGCTTCACTGGAACTGTTGTGTGGGGCAGTGACTGCCCTGAGTCCATGGTGCCCTCTGCAGGATCTCTGTTCTCCTCATGAGCATGTGCATCACTGGTTGCACTGTAATGATGTGGCTCCCAGAGTCAGTGGCGTCTCTGCTCTCGTCATGAATATCAGCTGCATCATGATCTGATATGTCACAGAATCCTATGGATCATCTCCATAGTGCTGTTATGACTATGGAGGCTTTGATATCACCTGGAGCCTAACATGGCTAGAGGTCCATACACAGATCTACATCAGGTGTGTCCCAGATTTCTATATGGTAGGATTTTTTATGTTTTTTTAGTTGTTTAGCAGCAACATTGCCATTTGTCCAGTAGGGGGTGATCATGTGTTATAGATCACCACGCATCTAGTTGGAATCATCTCCTGGGTTTTGATTTAGCAGTGGAGGCTTTGATGTAATCAGGAGCTCATGCTCTTAGCAGGAGCTCAGTACACAAAACTACATCAGGTGTTCCAGATGTTTCTGTCCATGATACATTTGGCCTTGGTAACTGCATGTTATGACACATGCAGGAGTTTTGCCACAATTGAAAACGTGTGAAACTTAAAATAGAAGAATAACTTGATACATTTTAGAGGGATTTAGATGCATTTTATTTGCAAATGTTTAAATTCTATGTCTAAGGTGTAGTCTACACAATACAAAATACATGTAAAGGTGCATGAATTGAAAAGGCTAAAAAAAGTCAGAAAATGTGAGAAAATGAAACTTTGCATCCTGCTAGGTCTCTTCTGTATGTTAAAACTATGCATCATAGAGACTGGTTAAAGGTGCAGTCAGCAATAATCAGTGGATTGTAAACACACAGCACTTTTTACAACCCTCTGGTAATATCTCTCCATGATCCACTAGCTCTCGTTTCCCCAAAGAGACTATAAATATCCTCTTCCTATGATATCTTGGCTCTATGAACTGGAAACAAGTATATGAGCTCACAGAAGATGACAACAATCCTGTTACACTTAGTTAAACACACATACATACAGACACACACAAATATGACTTAGATTGAGCAGCCATGTTTAGCTTCTATCTGATTGCTGCTTTTCTCACCCTCTCTCCAAATAAATAATTGTTCATGGACTTTAAGTAACTTGGAAAATTACTTATTTTTAGCAACTACTTGGGAATATTCTCCTGAGATGATAATTACATTGTGATGTGATGTGGTGATTGTGATTTCTTATGTGTGGAATGGAGATTTATATTAAATATTATTTGAGAGTTTGGTACAGTGTGTCAGGTTCAATGGTGTTGGTGTTCAGGCTCTGGTAAACCGCATCAAGTTGGGTGGTGTTGCTGTTCAGACTCTGGTAAACTGCATCAGGTTGGGTGGTATTGGTGTTCAGGCTCTGGTAAACTGCATCAGGTTGGGTGGTGTTGGTGTTCAGGCTCTGGTAAACTGCATCAGGTTGGGTGGTGTTGGGGTTCAGACTCTGGTAAACTGCATCAGGTCGGGTGGTGTTGGTGTTCAGACTCTGGTAAACTGCATCAGGTTGGGTGGTGTTGGGGTTCAGGCTCTGGTAAACTGCATCAGGTCGGGTGGTGTTGGTGTTCAGGCTCTGGTAAACTGCATCAGGTTGGGTGGTGTTGGGGTTCAGACTCTGGTAAACTGCATCAGGTTGGGTGTCAGGATTCCCAGTTTGGTCATTCTTAATACAATCAAAAGATGACAAAAATACATCAGCAGTTCTCACCCCAAACACACTTCACTTACACACTTGCAAACTCTTCATGTGTTCTCCTCTCTCACCTGTTTGTCTCTTCTCTTTGCCACTGCTGCTGTCCTGCATCTTTTGCTATAAGAAAAGAAAATGATTTAAATGAAACAGTCCTAAAGTAAAGGTGCCATTCACAAGTGCCTTGTGTGATCACATCTAACCAAGTGCAATCACCACCTAAACAGTGTCACTTTAAAATAAAATGCCACAATGACTGGCAAAGTAGCCATTATCTAATAGTTTGATTATGTCGAATGAAGCTCATCACATGCTGGATAAGTTGGTTTTTATTTCCTGGGATTTTATTGATTCAGAATTGGGTTGCAGTGGAAAAGCATTGAAAAGACTGCCACATGCTAGATTAGCGTGACTGGTTATTGGGTTATTGGTAGCTCTGAAATGGGTCTCAATCCAGATTAATCTGTAGAAATCTGTCTGCAGGATAATGTTCATTTTATTGTTATAATTGGCCCTTAGTCTTATTGGCTATTCATTATTTCACTCCCATTGACTCACCTCATCCAGACAAGCACACACAGCAGACCCACAGCTCCACACACTGAGAGTCCCACCACAGCAGATATAAATGGGCTCTGGTCTCCTGTAAGAGTCAATATGAATAAAGTGAAGTGAGGAATCAATAACTCCAACTGAAGACAGGAGAAGATGCACTGATACCTTCAATTATGACTGACACTGTATTAGAGACCAATGATCCAAGTCTATTCCTGGCCTCACAGTAGTACTGTCCTCCATCCTCAGAGGTGATGTTAGTGATCCTGTACTGCTGTCCTGATCCTACTGGAGTGAACTCATTCACCTTAAACCAGGTGTAGTTCTCCACTGGTGGGTTGGCATCACTGCTGCAGGTCAGAGTCACTGAAGTGCCCTTGACAATCACATCAGGGTCAGAAAATATAATGGTTGTGTTCTTGGGGGGATCTAGGATAGAAACATACATTAGACGTTTTTGCTTATTTTAACCAATACATACACACACAAACTTACATTATTAACCACCGTTTTCATGGAGGATGAAGGAACATAAAACATAACATCAAAACATCAATCATTTATGTAAAGTACAGTAACGTCCCCAGGTGGAACATCAGTCTTAAAGGTGAGTATACAAAAGGTAGCATTAAACTCACACAAAACATGTGGCCGTTTGTAATGAGAGGGGTTAGAACCATATCTGTCAGTCGCCACACAGTAGTACACTCCACTGTCCTCAGAGCGGATGTCACTGAAGGTGAGCTCCTTCTCTGTGTTGTTCAGTTGTCTGAATGTGTTTTCCCCGCTCTGCCCCCCTCTCTTGTACCATCTGTAATAGTTGTGCATTGGTTGGTTGGCACCAGTGCTGCAGGTCAGAGTCACTCTGATTCCCTCAGTTATTTGCCCAGCAGGACCAATCACAACCTCTGGAATCCATGGACGAACTACATACAGAACAACATCACAAATCACAAAGTGATTGCGATTAATTTAGTGTATTACATTATTACATTATCATTGATAATACTGTAATACATTACTGTTACAATATTATCAATGATTATCATTAGATTGTGATAGACTTCCGTATCGCCTTATGATCTTTTGAATGTTGCCATTTTAAAACTTTAAAGTACTAATTATGGCCTCATTCGTGACTTTAATGTACTAATTATGGCCACACTGAATGCAGCCTTTGCAATTCAGTGAGGGAGAGAATATATTGGAAATAGGTTTTTGGTCTGTCACTAGAAGCAAAAATAGGGAGTGAGGGGTGTGTTTATGTTTGTGTAAGTGAACACAAACACACTAACACTGTCCATCTGACCTGTAGTTAAGACTGTATGTGCCTGAAAATAATTTTTATACATTTACTGTAGTCCCACCCATTCATTTTCTTATAGTCTGGTCAGTTTTGACCAGAACACCACAGGAGTAACAGAGTTGAAAAAAACACCCAATATGTTATGAAATGATTGTGTCATGTGTTCAGATAATCTGCCTATATGAACAGTTATGGAGCCCCATGATCATCCAATTAGATTACGGTAAATAAATTTTTGAGAGGGGGAAAAATGTGATTTCAGTCAAATTTGACTGGAAAACAACAGAAGGTTCAAGTGGTCATTTAGTGAAAAACGTATCCAATAGGAATACATTATGAGGCCTATATGTTGCTAACCCAGGTTAGGAAAAGAAAAAACAACATATGCTTAAACTTTTACAGTGATGTTAGAGTTGACATATCAAGTGCAGAGTGTCTCACAGAGGGCATGAAGTAGAGAAAAGGATACACTCACAATAAACCCTCAGTTTCTTACGTGCTGATCTCTTCATGGCACCAGTACTGATGTTTACAATACAGTAATAATTTCCCCTGTCTGTAGTTCTGATGGAATGGATGGTGTATGTATTCTCTTTTCCCTGTTTCAGGGCTGCCTGACTGCCAGTCTTATACCAGCTGTAGCTCTGCACTGGCAGATCAGATCTACTGCTGCAGGTCAGAGTCACTTTTGTTCCTTCATAAATTTTATAAGGTGGGCAGATGAACACTGATGTGGTCTGTGGGACATCTAGGAGGAAATAACATGTGAGATTACATCTCTCTCTCTCTTTCTCTAACACACACACACACACACACACCCACAAACGCACACACTCACACAGGTTAATCATTTGTGCATACAAGTGTAATGAGATTGTTTGACTTTTACCTCTAACATCCAGGTAAACCCCAGGTGTTCCAATCCACTTCTCTCCTTCAGTGTGTGTTATTATCCTGCAGTAATAGTAACCAGTGTCTGATGTAGTCATTGAGTTTATTTGCAGTTGACATCCATGAGCTCCACACTGGTATACTGTGGCTCTGTCTCTGTATGAGTGGTCTGTGAGATCAAGGGAATCTCCATAATGCTGTTTTGTCCAGTAAACTTGTTTAATGATCAGCCCACTGGGGTAGGTGTATGAGCAGGACATCTCCACTGAACCCCCCACACAACCATAGGTACACTCAGGATTGTAAGTGTCACGGTGTCACTCAGAACCTCGGGTATTCGTGGTTTTTTTTCTGTCTGTTCATCTTTGTTCACTTACCTCGTTATTCGTTTCACTCTACTAGTCTGCTCCCCGCACCGTTCGCACTGCCGTAGTAATTACTCTCACCTGCCTTCCTCATTTCCCGATACCGTGATTATCTGTTTCACCTGCACTCCCCACTTATCTCCACTTTGCACTCGTTCGGTTTGTTAGTTCCTTCTCTATTTAGACTCGCCCCTTTTTCTCACTCCTTGTCAGTCCGTCTGCGAACCACACTCCTGGCAAGCGTATAGACTCTGGCTCCGATTTCCTGCTTCTTGTTGAGATTTCGCTCCCCGTTTTTTCCCTGTGTTCTGCTACCAGTTCGTCTTCAGTTTTTGGTTCCTCTGTCTGTTTTCCTGCCCATCTGCCTCCCGTGTTTTCTGCCTGCCGTTTGTCTCTTCCCCTGCCTTCAGTTCGCCTGTCTCCCGCTTCCCTCATCTCTACTGCTGCTTCCTGGTTTTCGACTCTGCCTGTTCCCCGACTCCGCTCTGCTCTGCCGCCCCCGGTGACGACCTCTGCTGTCCCGACTCTGCTCTGCTCTGCAGTCCCTGGCTTCGACCTCTGCCTGTCCACGACTCTGCTCTGCTCTGCCGCCCCGGTGACGACCTCTGCCCGTCCACGACTCTGCTCTGCTCTGCAGTCCCTGGCTTCGACCTCCGCCTGTCCACGACTCTGCTCAGCTCTGCCGCCCCCTGGTGACGACCTCTGCCTGTCCACGACTCTGCTCTGCTCTGCCGCCCCTGGTGACGACCTCTGCCTGTCCACGACTCTGCTCTGCTCTGCCGCCCCTGGTGACGACCTCTGCCTGTCCACGACTCTGCTCTGCTCTGCCGCCCCCGGTGACGACCTCTGCCTGTCCACGACTCTGCTCTGCTCTGCCGCCCCTGGTGACGACCTCTGCCTGTCCGCGACTCTGCTCTGCTCCGCCGCTTCCTGGTCTCAGTGCTGCGCGCTCCGGGCGAGCGTCTCCCCGGATTCGAGTCCGCCCCTCCCGGGGGCGTTTGCCTTTTTTCCCTTTTTCCCCGAATCCTTAAATAAACTTGTGAGAAAGAAAGTTCGCTGTTGGGTCTGCCTCCTGTCTGTCCTGGTGCCTGACAGTAAGTAACACTCCACTGCTGACCACACACACCTACCAGAGAAAACACACACAGCACACCACAGAACATCAACAAAGGAATCAATAGTACAAAAAAATTTATATTCTTGCAGAGTACATGGCAGAACCTATAACATTGCTCACACTTAGGTGTGAAATAAGATGTTTATAAAGCTACTAGACAATTTGAGATGGCGTACATTTATTTTTTTCTGCGCAGAAATCATGTTGACCAAGTACAGAAATTACTTTTTCTAATGAAAGCAAATTTCCTAAAAAATGCAATTCACTAAGCCCAAACACTACAAAAGGCACAACCACCTACCCCACACAAATACACACACAAACAAACTTTACCTGTTTGTGGTCAACATATTGACACATGCTATGTGGCTGTGTCACTTCTCAGAAGAGCTGATGTTCTGAGGAAAAGGAGAAGTTTGCTCTTTGCACTCCACTTAAATGTGCAAACACAGTATGAACGTCAGATTTTTTTTTTCTTAATATTATCTCAAATGGTTTCTGAATTTTAACATTATTTCATATTCAGCATCCTAATCAGGACTACCCATTTCTGGATCAAATGATCATTTCAGATTCAGATCAATTAGATTTGGTAATTTCAGAATATGAACACACCAACACACCAGCTAATTCCACAAGTCATACAGACTATGCAGTTTTGTGGTCAATGTCAAAAACGACCCTGACGAAGGCATAAGCTGAGACATTGGTCAAATAAATGCAAACACATGTAAGTTCTAAGTGTGTCACAACACTTTTTGTCTTGATTCAATGTAGACAACCTGATGAAAATATACAACTACTACCTTATCACCATTAAATGCCAGATACATTCTACAAGCCCTTATACAAGGCATCTGTGACATACCGGTAAACAAAACAGAGAACTACTGTACTGCCAGGTATTAGCCAAATATTGTTTTCGACAAATAAGACTATCATTTCCATTTGGAAGGAATATAACCAGGTTGTTTTTCTTACATTAGTGACAGAGGAACATCAAGCGTTTGACTGACCTTTAGCTGTGAACAGGATCACCATAGACAGACAGGTCACACAGCTCCTTACCATTAAAGACAGGCCCTTAAAGTTTCAGCAACCACTTGAAACTTTAGAAGCTGATTTAAGTTCATGAGTATAGTATGCTTGTTGAAACAAATTACAAACATGTATCGTAGAAGATTTGGTCAAAAGGATTTTGTGATAGAAAAAAAAAATATGACATGAAGCTCTGGAATGTATAGCATACAGCTCTTACCATGTTTTGCTGTTCATGAACACCAGTGATGTCTGGAGAGTGGAGTGTAAAACTCTCTCACAGTTCTCACCTATTCAGCACTGCTGCACATGAATCGGGAAGGAAATTCTAACCAAAGAAAACATTTCTGATTTCTTCATTTGTCCTTATCTGCCCATTTTTTTTATTTATATTCTGTTAGAACACTTGTTCCAGAATAGATGAGGACAATGTCAGTCTCCTTAAGACCAGACTCTGACTGCATTCATGCTGACAACTACAAAGGTGTTCAACCCCAGCCTTGTGCCGGCCCCTGCAGCTACCACTGCTACAGCCTTGCTCAGGGCAGGAGGAAGAAAAGACGAGCCTAGCGTGAGT